>JACWBX010003522.1:32090-45713 GCA_014622435.1 Polypedilum pembai
TGAATTTACGAAAATTACGAAAGTTTACGAAGAACTACGAAAGATTACGAAAATTAAAATTCTTTCGTAAAAACTGTCACCCCCTCGGTTTTCTCAAAATTAAATTTTTTAAGGAAAACAAAAATGCACGCCATTTAAAACTAAGAGAAATAACGATCAGTTCAGACCTCATGATAAGTTGTAAATAAAAATTTAATTTTGTTATTTAGCAAAACATTCAGGTGAAGTATTGAATCAATTCAATTTTACAAAACAACCAGTTTTATGGAATCACTTAAAAAGAAAATTATTACTTTGAATTTTTTGGTACAATACTAAACTATTGAAATTGTACATAATTACTGCATGAACTCAATTTTATTAACTTAAATTCATTTATGAATATTCGGATGTAATAAAGTTTAAACTTTACTTGTTTTCAAAATGAAATTACATGCATATCAACCATCACTCTTTTTTCTCTTTTGTGTTTGTTCATCCAACATTTAATTTAAACAACTTCATGAGAATGCATGTGAGGAATTACGAAATTTATTCTCAGTAATTTCATATATAAAAAAACCGCACACATGAATGGTTTAATGCATGAAAATAAATAAATTGCGAATGATGGTTTTGGAGATAAAAACATTTCTTTTTCACTCACTCGTTCAACCGATAGTAATACAATATTATATTTATTATATTGTATGCAATATGTTGAATGAGCTAAATAAATTTATCGCTTTAAATTCCTCATTTTTACTTTCATATATGTGTGTATATATGTTGTTTTTATGCAAACAGCAAATAAACATTAAATTTCATTTTATATTCCCTTGAGCTGTATGTACATGTAGTGGTATATTTTCCGCATCTCTTCCTCTCTCTTGCTTTCTCACATATATTTATGTTTATTCTTACTTACACTAAATGTTTGTCAGAGACCCTCGCATTGAAGAAAATGATATGATGAAGATGAGGTGAGATGAGGATCAAGATTTCATAATGAAAGCTTTTTTTTGTTGCTGCTGTTGCTGGTACGTGATGAGCAAAGAAGTAAAGATTTGCTTGATATGCATACATCTCAGTTTCATTTGTCTTTCTTTCGTTAAACATTTCATTCTCAACGAAGCATCATCATGAGACATTTTTCCCTTCTACCCGCTTGCACAAGGCTCATGGCTCAGAAATATTTCATAAATCACGTTCAAATGTGATGAACGAGACAAGCTCTACAAGTTGAAGACATAACGAGACATACGATACATCAGGGAGATTGAGACTTTTGCTCTCTTTTTCGTCATTTACACTCACCTTTCTTAAAGCTTCTCTCTTTCTCTTTGATACCTTTTCACACGCATGTAAATTATGAAGTGTTATGTGATGTGAATATACTTCAGAGTAAATGTTTGAGTAAGGAATGCAAATTAAGATAGATTGCTTTTTTAGCGCGTATATTTGATTCTTTCTGAAACTGAAACAATTTTGATACTTTTAGTCTCAATTTAATTCTTTTAAGGAAATTTTCTTCAAATGTAAACAACAAACTTTTAAAATAAATTTAACCGTTATTTCAAAGGTAATTTTTAACAGCTATTTAAGAACTTTTATTTCCATATGAATTCAAATCTTTTGAATTTATCAACATTTACTTTTCAGCTGAATTATTAAACTACTGGTTCGTAGACAGTAACCAAAAGCAACAAGCTACATTTTGAAAAGTAACTTTTGGCTACAGTAACTAAAAACTACAAAGTAGATTCTACTTCAACAACTCTGCTTTTCAGAATAAAAATAAAATCAAGTGGAAGAATTTTCCTCGAGTTATAGCAATTCAAAGTATGTCATAGCTTTTAAAATAGAAATTCTTTACCCTTAGATAAAAAGCTAGTCAGTCAATTGAATAGCATTCAAAGCTCTAGTAAATAAAAGTCATTCAATCATACATGATTCTCTCTTTCGCTATCGAGGTCGAATGCATAGTAATTCGAGAAAGCTTCTTTAACCTCTTTTTCTCTTTTTTTTCTATTCAATGATGTGTATTTCGATTTGTGCGTTTGAATTTGAATTGCAAAAAAGCAACAAACAAATAGTCAAATAAAATAGAGAGATAGAAATGTAGCCAAAAAAGCATGAAATAAAAAATTTATTCAAATTCACAGTGGGTGAGCTTTTTTTTTCTTAAATATTATCAGACAGAGACAGAATCAGCAGTTTTTCAGCTTGAGTAAAAATTGATATTTGAATAACTAAGTATTTATTGAGCGATAAATAATCGTCAAATTCTATAAAATGTCGGAAGCTGTGTGGTTGTGCTGATTCACAAATATAAATTTATATTCACAGTATACTAAAACATACAAATATCTCACTCCAAAGTGAGTGAGAATGATGTGGCAATAAATTCAATTGAAAACGAGAAAAGGGAATAGGAAATGGTAGTTTTGTGGATTATGAGAGAGAGAAAGAGAAAAATTAATGTTGCCGATTTTGTGTGTGTGTGTGTGTGTGTTGATAATTGCTGGATAATTTAAATAAGAGCGGCATGCATTATGCTAGTGAATAACAGTCGCCGCCACATAATGTTTATTCCGCATATTATTTTGTATTTCTATTGCGCGCATTGCATACAAATCAACCTCAAACAAATTGAGAGCAAGAATTTTTTTGCCATTTTATGTTTATTGTTAATAATAATCAAAGTCAATTTCATTGCTATGAAGCACATAAAAAAGATCACAACGTTTGATAAATGATGAAAAGTTGATAACTTAAGCAATTGGAATTATAAAAGATGAACATTTGAATTTTTAAAAGAAAAATTTGTATAGCAACTTCATTTTGAAGACATTTCTTTATTGTTTGACATCAAATTTATAAAATAGATCATAAACAAAAGTTTCTGTATCTAAAAAATCATTGCTTGTTTCAATTTTTATGTTTTTACTAATCTTAATCAACATGCAATAACCAACTTAAAAAATTAAATTTCATTTCATTAGCTGTGCAACTGTAATGAGACTTGAAGTTGAAAATTTTTTCAATTCAGGCTTCAAATATTTATCAAGAAAATTTCATTGGATTGAAAGACTTTTCTGGATTTTTTCTTTACTTTCTTCACTAATTATCACAATTTATTTCATCACACAATTAATTATAAAAGTCAATGAAGTTCCAATCATTACTCACATCGCTGATCAACGAGTTTCAATCAAAGACATTGATTTTCCTGCTATTACTATTTGTGAAGGTTTTGTGCATGGAATAGAACATTATTTAGATGAAATTAGATATCCTGAAAGACTCACTAGTAATGACCGTTATTTTAAAAATTCAAAAGAAGAATTTCATGATGAATTGAAATATTTTTATTATTTAAATTACATTCAAATGTTAGAAGAGATCGAAAATGGTGTTTTCAAAAAAGTTGATAAATTGGGATCGAAAATGTAAGTTTTTTAACTTTATTTAGTTTGAAATTTATAAATTTACATTTTATCTAGACTCAAACGATTTCAAGTTGTTGATATTTTATCAAATCGTGGAATTTTAACAAAAGTGAATTTATCAGCTCCAACTGATGATTTTCTCGAAATCTTACATGAATTTCGATCAGATTTTTCAGTAGATTTTCTATGGAATGAATTAAAAGGCACAAAATTTTCTACAATTTTGACTGAATTTGGTTTATGTAGAACTTTCAATATTGCTATGCCTGATCATATGTTTTATACAGACTCAATTTCTGATGATTTTGATCACAAATATTATTCTGTTATTTTTCAAAGTGACAATTATGATTATACTCAAACAATTCCAAGAAAAGCAAACAATATTGATGACACGGTTTTCTTAGAACTTGCAAATGCTATAGAAACTGAAAGTTTTAAACATGTAGGACAACTTTTAATGTTTCATGATCCTTATGAGCTACCAAGCAGACACTCAAAAACAATTATTATTAATGTTCAAGAAAATTCAGTTGTCAATTTACGACTCATACCAGAAATGTTTGATATCGATGAGTCTTTGTATGATGATCATCCAATAGATCGCAATTGTTATTTTGATGATGAGTTTAAACTCAAATTATTCAAAGTCTACACAAAAACCAACTGTGAATCAGAATCTTTGACAAATTACATGATCGAAAAATGTGGCTGTGTAGAATTTTTCATGATTCGAAATTTTACAACAAGAATCTGCTCAGCTAGTGAAAAGAAATGCTATGATGAAGTAAAATCTTCATTTGAGAGTCAAAAAAGTCAGTATAAATGCTTGCAGTCATGTTCTTATGTGAGATTTGGTATTGAACAATTACATGGAAGTGATCAATGGAAAGAAAAATTTGCTTTAAAATTTATGATAGCACCAAAAAGTTTTTTCATCAAATACAATGAAATTTCATTTCAAAAAATTATTCGTAAACAAAATTTTGATTTTTTAACATTTCTGTCATTTGTCGGAGGATTTTTGGGACTATTTGCTGGATTGTCGATGTTATCAGCTGTTGAATTGTTTTATTGGTTTTGTGTGAGAATTTTTACAAGAAAATGCAATCAAAGAACTGCTGTTGTGCAACCAATAGATGAAGAAATAAAAGAAAAGTCAAATATTTTCAAAGATTTCTTCAACAACTCTTGAATTCATGGATTGAGTTTTGCAATTGATACAAATCTCATTGAGAAGTAAAAAGTTAAGAAAAGTTTGATTAATATTTAAAATTATTTTCTTTTTAGATTGTTTTGGACATTTTTCATAACATCCTCCATAACTTCTTGTATTTTACTGTCATTAAATATAAAAAGTTTCAACACAATTGTGTATGAAGACAACACTATGCTTAAAAACAAGGTAAGAAAACATAAAATATAAACGAAAATGACTAAACTAAATTTTTTAGCTGAAATTTCCTGCCGTTACTCTCATACCAAGCTATTTTATTGACAATTATTTTTACTTCAATATTGCAAATAATTATGATCAAACTGAACTCAAGAAAAAAATCCTCAAAAATACAAAAACTTGGGAAGAATTTCAAAAGTAAATAACTTTAAAATAAATCCAGAATGTGTTGATTACTTTACTATTTAATTTGTATTCGCATTCACAGAAATGTTAGTAAATATAGTGGTTATCATAATTTCATCGTGGACGGTAAAATAGCTGGTCAAAGTTTTGAAACACACTCAAGATATGTGGAAATAATCCAAGAAAATTCATTAATCGATTGGTTTCAACAACAATATGCAACTTGGAATAATCATTATCAAGTTAATTTCACAATGACTCGAACTTTTTTTGGAATGGCTTACACTTTTAATCTTTTGAATACAGAAAATATTTTAAAATATGAAGAAGTTAATGAAGAATTTCATTTAGAAAGAAATCTTTCAATGTTGAAACAAAAATCAAAAAGATTGAAAATAACAAAAAACCAATATCCTTTAAAAGTTGGTGGAAGTGAACACTCAAAAATTGAATTAAAAATCACAGAGACATTATTTGATACAAATATTTTATTTAAATGCCGATCTAAGAAGATTATCATTCATTCACCAGATCTTTTACCAACATTTATTGACATAAAAATGATCGTTAATGTTCCATATTCAATGAATATTGAAGTTAAAGCAGAATATTTAAAAACTGAAGAAAGTTTAAGATCTCAGAATCCTGACGAGCGACAATGTTATTTTGATGGAGAGAAAAAATTGAAATATTTTAAAATTTATACTCAGAAACATTGTGAAATGGAATGTGTTATGGAGCATTTGTTTAATGTTTGCAAATGTCAAATGATTGATTCAATTTACAAGCAAAGAAAACAGTTTTGCATATTGACAACTCAAGAATGTATAAATAGTGAAAAACTCAAAATATTACATGAAAAAACAAATCTCAATGACAATTGTACTTGTTTGCCTTCATGCAATTTGTTGAAATATCATGTCAAATACAATCAAGTTCAAAATGAAGGCAATGAGTCAGTTATAACAGTGAAAATGAATGGAGAAGATTTCATTTTATTTCGTCGTTATCAACAATTTACTTTATCTGACATTGTTTCATATGTTGGTGGCTTGCTAAGACTTTTTGCTGGAATTTCTGTGTTGTCAATTATTGAAGTTTTCTATTTTATGACATTCAGATTAATCAATGAATTTGTAAGGTTGTGAAAAACAAATTAATAAAATTTAACAAATTGTATGTAATATTGTTTCTAAAACTCATGCAATGAATTAAAAATTTACTATCACGATTTATTATTATTTCATGTCATTATTTTATTCTTTGATTATCATACTTAAAATGTTTAGTAAAAATTTTGAATTGACTTTATTTTATTCTATAACATGATACAATTGAAATGGAAATTGAAAACTTTTTCAGTTCTTCAACAATTCATGGCTTCAAATATTTATCAAGAAAATTTCATTGGATTGAAAGACTTTTTTGGTTTGTTTTTCTGATTTTTGCGTTAATAATCACAATTTATTTTATGACACAATTGATTATGAATATCAATGAAGTTCCAATCATTACTCACATCGCTGATCAACGAGTTTCAATAAAAGACATTGATTTTCCTGCTATTACTGTTTGTGCTGGATTTGAGTATTTTATGCAACCTGATTATGATAATTATTTAAATTTTTATCAGAAACAATATCCTGGACATATAAATAAACGTAAAATAAAAAACCTTACTGAGGAATATAAGTTAATTGATGGAAACAAATTAGGAGATAAAAACTACATTAACATTTTAAACCAAATTGCTAATGACGAAATCAAAACAAATGGATTAGGAACAGAAATGTAAGTCATTTTATCAACAGATATTTCTTAATATCAAATCTTTTTTTAGTCTTAAGCGTCTTCAAATTGTTGATATCATGACAGAACAAGGAGTTTTTGCAAAATTAAATTTATCAATTTCAACTGATGACTTTTTTGATGTCATGAATGAATTTCATCCTAAATATTTAGTAGGTTATAATTGGAATCAACAAATGGATACAAAGCTTTCGCTTATCATAACTGAATTTGGTCATTGTACAACTTTTAATCTCGCACTCTCTGAAGAAATGTTTGACAATCATTCAGTATCTGATGACTTTGATCACTCTTATTTTTCCATGTATCCATACTTTGCATCTAACTATAAACTTCAAGTCATTCCAAGAAGAGTAGATAATGTTGATGATATGCTTTGGGTATCTGTTATGGAAATATACTATGTTGTTACTGAAACTTTTAAATTTAAAGGTCATAAATTATTGATTCATGATCCATATGAGCTACCAAGCAGATATTCGCAATCAGTTGTAATTAATGTTCGAGAAAATCCTGTTTCTATATTAGACATATCACCAGAAATGTTTGATATCGATGAGTCTTTGTATGATGATCATCCAATAGATCGCAATTGTTATTTTGATGATGAGTTCAAACTCAAACTATTCAAAGTCTACACAAAAGTCAACTGTGAATCAGAATGTTTGACAAATTATATGATTGAAAAATGTGGCTGTGTAGAATTTTTTATGATTCGAAATTGTACAACAAGAATCTGTTCAGCTAGTGATAAGAAATGCTATGAATTAACAAAGAATAATTTTGAGACACAAAAAAGTCAATGTAAATGCTTGCAACCTTGTACTTATGTAAAATGGAACTTAAACAAACATTTGGTAGCACAGAAAATAGTGAACAAGATAAAATTTTGGGAAGAGGAAACACAATGCAGTTAGGAGAAGTTTATATAAAGTTCCAAAAAGAATCATTTTCTAAATTTGTTCGTAAGCAAACTTTTGACCTAGTCACATTTCTGTCATTTGTTGGAGGATTTTTGGGACTATTTGCTGGATTTTCGATGTTATCAGCTGTTGAGTTGTTTTATTGGTTTTGTGTGAGAATTTTTACAAGAAAATGCAATCAAAGAACTGCTGTTGTGCATCCAATAGATGAAGAAATAAAAGAAAAATCAAATATTTTCAAAGAGTTCTTCAACAATTCATCAATTCATGGATTAAATTATGCAATTGACACAAATCTCATTGAAAAGCTATTTTGGACATTTTTTGTAATAGTCTCAATAACCTTATGTATTATTATGTCATCGAATATAAAAAGTTTCAATATTATTGTGTATGAAGACAGTACTATGCTTAAAAATAAAGTAAAATTATAATTTTCGAGATTATGCAGATAAGAGTAGAATTATGTGCATAATTCTTATCTGAATAATTCCAAACCCTAGAAAATAATTAAAATACATTTTTTAGTTAAATTTTCCGGCTGTTACTTTTATACCAAGCTATTATATTGACAAATTTTTTCATATTCAAATGACACAAGTTAGAAACTGGAAACATTATGTAGAACATATTGATAAATTTCGAACGACAGAAGAATATAGAAAGTAAGTTTAATTTCTTTGTAAATTATCTTTTTAAATTTTTTTAATTTTAGAAATATGAGCAAATACAGTGGATTTTATAATTTTGTTTATAATGATAACAAAAAAGAATACAATTTTGAGACACACTCAAGATATGTGGAAATAATGCAAGAAAATTCACTGGTAGATTGGTTTCAACAACAATATGCAACTTGGAATAATCATTATCAAGTTAATTTCACAATGACTCGAACTTTTTTTGGAATGGCTTACACTTTTAATCTTTTGAATACAGAAAATATTTTAAAATATGAAGAAGTGAATGAAGAGTTTCATTTACAAAGAAATATTTCAATGTTGAAACAAAAATCAATATTAGAATTTTCAAAAAATGAATATCCGGTTAAAATTGGTATAAATGATCATTCGGAGTTTCAAATAAAAATATCTGAATCAGTTTTTGAAAACAGTGACATGCTTAGATGTCGCATCAAAAAGATTATCATTCATTCACCTGAACTTTTGCCGACATTTATCGACATTAGCAAGATGATTGAAGTTAGGCAATCAATAAATATTGAAGTCAAAGCAGAAAATATTAAAACTGATAACAGTTTAAGATCTCAGAGTCCTGAAGAGCGACAATGTTATTTTGATGGAGAGAAAAAATTGAAATATTTTAAAATTTATACTCAAAAACATTGTGAAATGGAATGTGTTATGGAGCATTTATTTAATGTTTGCAAATGTCAAATGATTGATTCAATTTACAAACAAAGAAAACAATTTTGTTTAGCAATAAAGGAAAATTGTGTACGTAATGAAAGAATCAAAATATCACAAGAAGAAAATAGTTTCAAAAATAATTGCACTTGTTTGCCTTCATGCAATTTGTTGAAATATCATGTCAAATACAATCAAGTTCAAAATGAAGGCAATGAGTCAGTTATAACAGTGAAAATGAATGGAGAAGATTTCATTTTATTTCGTCGTTATCAACAATTTACTTTATCTGACATTGTTTCATATGTTGGTGGCTTGCTAGGACTTTTTGCTGGAATTTCTGTGTTGTCAATTATTGAAGTTTTCTATTTTATGACATTTAGATTAATAGAGGTTTTATTAAAATGGTTTAAAAAAAGAAAAAACTAAAAATATTTTATTTAAAATTGAATATAAAAAAATTCTCTTTGCCAAATCGTTACATAAAATGAAACTCTTGTAACATGCTTCAATAAATAACATTCAAGAACTCTAAAAAAAACGACTAAAAAATTGTTTTTTGATCTATTTTTGCCTTTTTCATAAAAAATTGAATTGCATTCAACAAATTGCAAAAAAAAAATCATTTTCCATCACTTCCTGCTTATTATTCAATTCTTTCATAAATAAAATTCTGTTCAATTCACTTCCTTTGATTCTAATACACAAAATTGAAATGAAAAGTTGCTGCAATGACTCAAAGAGAGCGAAAAAGTCAATGAAATTTGTATTCTTTTACATGCACCATGTGCAGGCAAAATGAATGAAAATAAAATTTATATCATGACGACATGATTGAAAAATAAATCAGTGAGCGAAAGATGCAATTGTATGAAAAAAAACATCTGACTCTATAACGTAATGAAAATGCAGTTTTTTTTCTCTTCTATTTTTATTTCTTCCGCTCAATTCATCCTCTCACTATATTCTTTATTTTTCTCATTTTTTTTTTCAAAACTATTGTGCAGTACTTATAGTAGTGTAATGGGAAAAAATTGTTTCGTGATGTTTCAAGTGCAATAAAAAATATCTTTTAAAAAGTAAACAACAACAACATCACAACAAGCAGCAGCAAGAAGTGAACAAAAATCGATTTTAATAACTGTTATTTCACCACTCTCTGCTCTCACTCTTGTGGTGTTGTTTAGCTGTGTGTTCATTGCCTCGTTATGAAACTTGTGTATTGCGATTTTTTAGCTGGATACTTTGGTGGTATGAGAATGAAATGAACGCTTTTAATTCAGAAACAGTAGTGAAAGAGAATGGACAAGAATGAAAATTGACAAGAAATAATAGAAATTTAAAATTTTGAAATTAAAATTTGAAATATTAACTAATTATAAGTTTGTTTACTCATTTGCATTCTTTTTGAAGCTATTTTGCTCACAATTTAAAGAAATTTTTCAAGGACTGAACATTCTTTTTTCTTCAATTTGATTTGTATGACGAAATCAAAAAACCAAAAAGTTTTCAGGCCTTGAAACTTTTAGCATAAAAAGTTTTCGTAAACTTTTGTCTCAACACATTATTTATAATATTGACATTTTTATAACTATAGAATTGAAGTAGATATCTAAAGATATAAAATTGAAAACAGAAAAGTTAAATTTTGATTTGTTTACAATTTTAGTACTGAAAATTTTAAGTTTTTAGAATGTTTTTAAAAATTGACCGTTACAAAATAATTTTATTTAATATTTCTTAGTTTGCAAAAAAATGATGCTTGAAAAAGAATTCAATAATTGGGAAAAAGACATAATTTTTATTCGTTTCTCAATTTTGATTAAAAATTGCATCATAAAAATTCTACTTCTACTTTTTCATCTCCATAAGTTTTCTCTCTTTTCTCACGAAAGAGAATAAAAAATATAAATTTAAAAAAATCTTCGTATATGAGAGAGAGAGAGAGAGAAAAATTTATTTTGTTGTGTGATGCTGAATATATAATAAAAATAATAACTCTCATCTCTCTCTCTTTCTCTTTTGGTGTGCTTATATTGAAAAAAAAAATTTAAATGAAACTTTACGTCAAATGAATTGCACACGACAAGAGCTATGACTAGATGAAGAACAGGAAAATGAAATTGAAAATGCGCGATGGAAAAGTTTCTCCTTTCATTATGCGAAATTGACTTGAATTTTGCCTTATATTCTTTAGCACTCACATTTTTCTTTCCCTGCTTATTTTAATGCTCATGATGTCTTGTATAAAAGCAAGAAATTACAATGAAGCAACTTATGAAAGTTTTTTTCTTGCTTCCTTCTTAAAATTTCTCATCTCTCTTTCCGCATTTATAAGAATGGAAGTAAAAATTAATAACGAAAAAATTTTAAATCATAAAAAATTCAATTCCAGATAAATTCAATGAAAAAATTTTTTAGAAAAGTTTCTTTAATCATTACAGGCGCTTGTGCTGTTGTTTTTGCTCATCCAATGGACACAATTAAGGTAAAGAATTTAAATTTGTTGATTAAGGTTGACATATCACAAGAATGTTTTTTTAAAGATCCTTTTTAAAGTTGCTCGTAAATCTCACAACTTTTTTTTATACATAAGAAGATTGACTGACCTAAATTAAGTATTTCAAGTAGGGTTTTTCATTACTGTTTAACAGTAACAGTAAAACAGCTGTTTTTTGGCCAAAAATGGAAAACAGTAAACAGCTGTTTTTTACGGAGCTGTTTTTACTGTTTTTAACGGTTTTTTCAAGCAAAAACCATAAGAAAATTTTTCACAACTTTTTTAAAAAAAAAGTCTTCTTTTGAAATTTAATTATTTTTAATATCATAACATATCAATTTTTTGTTCTTAGTTACCTGTTCAAGTATCTTTATTTACTTTAATTTAACGGTCATTTGAGATTTAAACTTCGATCGAAGCGCCATTTTGAAAATCTCAAGAAATTTTTTTCAAAATTAATATTTCCCCACTTAACTCGAAGTTAGAGCAAATAAGCAGAACAAAATTGATTTAAAAATGCAATTTTTGTTGAAAAAATTTTGTTCTTTCAAAAAATTACTTTAAATTTTGAAAAAACAGTAAAAACAGCTGGTATCAGCTGTTTTTTTGAAAATTAAAAACAGTAACAGCTGTTTTTTGAAAACCACTGTTTTTGAAAAACCCTAATTTAATAGATAACAAATCAGCAACAACAACAAATGAAAGTGAATAAAATTGTCCTTGAATGTATTTCAAATATTTTACCACACTTCTTTTTTCTAAGAAAAATTGGAAAAAATTGCAATAAAAAACTTGAAGTTCAAGTATATTGATAAGAAAATATCACCGAAAATAATTTTCTCTGTCTTCATTATCGACCGTGACCTTAATTTTCTTGTCTTAATTGTTTTTTACACCGACAAGCTTTTTCACACACTTTTGACAAAAGAAAGAAAGAGAGAGAGAGAAAGAGAAGGGGTGACGGTAATGACTTTTCATATTTCAACCTCCTACACCTCATACTCATCTCCAATGGTAAATGATGAAAATAAATTTTTGCGTACACAAGCAAAAGACAGTTAAATAGCACTTCCGAAAATAAACTTGGAAGTTGTTCTTCTTTACTCTCTTTCTACGTTCATGCCACCCTCCGCTTCACGCCTTTGTGAGCTTTCGAGAATGAGAAAGTGAGAGAAAATTCCTCTATGTATACATAAGCATACCACTGTGCCATGTATATTTTATCTGTTTCCTTTCCTCTCATTTTCGCCTCATTGTCTGGCGGCGACGTTTAAGGGGAGTGAGTGAGCTGCATATTTATGTATGTGAGCTATGTACACTTTCATATACATATATTTTTTTTTGTATGTGACCCTTACTCAGATCGACACAGATTTTCTTTTTCTTATTACATAAAAAAAATAATACTTAGAATTGTTGAGAGAAAAATTTTTCATATTAAAGCTCAATAATGATGAAAAAGTTTTATTTAAAAATTCTTGAATTTTCATAAATTAGAAGTTTTGAAAATAATTTAAGCTTGAAAGATTTTTTTTCTAATTTTGAAACAATTTTTTACGCTTTCAAAATTCTTTTATAAGTTTACAAATTTACTCAAAAATAAAATTTCAATTGAAATTTTAATTTCAAATTTTGAACAAAACTAATATTTTTAAAAATCTTGACAAATAAACTTTTATTGAAGTTTTCTTCTAACTTCATTTTCTTCTATGAAAAGTTTTTCCATAGCAATAAAATCTTTTTTCTATTTCTGGTCTTTTTTACCCTCACTCCCTCTTTCTTATTTCTTCACACATGTGTGTCGAAGACAAAAAAATATGTTAATCACTATGATGATATCCTTACACATATGTGCGTATGTCTGCATCACCCTTTTTATATTCCTTTTCTTTCTGACTCACTCACACCCTTAGAAAAGAGAGTAAGAATGAGGAAATAATAAGAAGCAGCACATTCTTGACCTTTTCACAGGTTGCTTCTATGTGTCGCACACATTTATTTAAGGAAGCAC
>JACWBX010003524.1:5149-35789 GCA_014622435.1 Polypedilum pembai
TAACTATATTTGCCGCCAATAATTCGATAGCACAAATCGAACACAAAAAACCGGAAGTCTCTAGCTATTGTAGTTTTCGAGATCTCGCGCCTCAGCCGGCTAGCCAGCCAGTCAGCCAAAGTGAACTTATAAGCTGCATTTTCTATACAAAAATGCGCTAAAAAGATTTCATACAAACAAAATTAATGATATTCTGTTGTCGATGATGTGCAAGTATGAAAAAAAGTAAGCGCCAGAACCAGTTTATTCTTTTACATTAGTTTACGGGCAAGATATTTAATGCTTATGGGCAAGTAAAGAGATAGAATGAAAAAAATTGCGAGATCCATTGTGTTCATTCACCTATTGCTAGTAGCCAGCAGCATTTTATTATATGAATATAAAATTATAAATTCTGGATCACGAAAGAGAAATGTCTCTTAAGCGATCATTAAAACGTGTGCTATAATTCGCTGAACGACTATTTAAATTTTTTTAAAAGAAGAATAAAAAAATTTGATAACTTTCAATTTTTAAAACTTTTGAAAAAAACAAGCTTCGTCTACTTAACTCGCATTTCTTTGCTAATCGTTTGCTAATTGAATAGTTCTTTCATGTCATGTTATGCGCATAAACATTGATGGATAAATTCAGAGTTCTTTAAAGCGTAATAGCGTTTATGTTTGATTAATAACATCCTATAATAACTCACTGATGACAGTAGTATAGCGGCAAAAAAAGAGAGAATGAAAATAGATGTCAGTTCATTGAACTCATCTTCTCTTCTTAATCAATCAGACACACATATGTATAAAGAGCAAAAAAGACACATTCTTGACACTGTTGTATTGTAAAAAATAACAATATTAAAACAATAAATAAAGGCAATGAATTTAAGAAGAAATCAACTGTAGAATAATTCTTACACACAATATAGAATTAACTACCGCTGCAGATACTGCTGCAATTGCAAATAATGATATTTTTAGTAAGCATTTTAATGCCATTGTGAAAGAAGAATCATTTGAGAAATTTTTATTGTTAATTGCAATTTACATTCTACGCATTCTATAAAAGTGTTCAATGATACTCATCATCTGTGAGAATAATTTGATCTCTTAAGTGGCGAATTCAAGGAATTTAAATTATTGGTTCAATTAAATAGAGTACAAGGGGTGAACACTCGCTACTAGCTTTACTTTCCTGTGTTATTTATCATTTGTTGAAAAATTCTACAACCAACAAATCCATTCACATTCATAATTCTGTACAATAAGTAAAAGAAATTCACAAAAAGAAAATAAATGTTGTCAATTTAAGCGGGTAACAACAGCGATAATGAACTATATCAACAACACTTTAAGTATCTTTCATGACCCATTTATTATTGTGTTTTGTATTTATATATGCATAACAAAGTGAGAGAAATAAGTGCTTTAAACACACATACCAAGACATTGGACCCATTTTTCGATGAAATAACAAAAATTCCAAACTGAATGAAATGAGAGAAAAATTACAAATTGCATAGACGTAAACAAATATCAATAATCAATTCATAGAGACACATTTTAATTTATGTCTGGAGATATTAAGTAACTGTTATTGTCATGTTTCGATGAATAATGAAGAGGTCGAAAATGATGCATGTGGAGAATGAGACATAAAATGAAATTGACATGAAACATATTTCGATAAAAAGTGTGATCTGCATTAAAAATTATTTTTTTTTAAATATTTCGTCATGAAATACATTTATTACTTCCTCATCACGAAAATAAAAAGTCATATATTTTTGAGAAATTGATTTTAAATCAGATTTATCCAACCCACAAAATTAATATCAATTTATCAACATTAATGTGCTAATTTTTTTCACACTTTAAAAACGAAAACTCCTCCAGAGAAAAAAAAAAGAAATATTACAATTCACTAAAAATAAGTAACATACATTTATGCGCACGCCAAACACACATTAAAAGTGATTTTAGTACTTCAAGAATTTTATTTTTAAAGAGCAATCAGACTGGTTTCATGAACACAACATATGGCAATCAAGTTCATTGTTGCAATTGTGAAGAAAATAAATATTTATTCATTACTAAAGGAGGCGAAATTCAGTGCCGTTGATTATATTGTAAAAGCCACAAACAGCTTTCGATTCACCTCTTATACACGCATTTAAATCTTTTTAATGGTTCCGATTTCAATTATAATTGGCATGTGAAATATGTACATGCTGTCTTTTATTTTAAATTAATGGTAAATTGATTATCTGCGAAAAGAATTTTACTTTTCAAATCTTGATAATTTTAAAACACGCAAATATGTACGAAAATCATCGCTTGGATGAAGAAAATCATATTTCGGATGTAAAATAGTTGTCGTATAATGAACAGCAGAAGAATAGAATAAATTTGTATAATACCTTAATTGATTCAGCAGATTTCGTATGTTTTCTCTGTCGGGTCTTTGAATCTAATGAATTTAAATTTGTTTTGACATTTATTTGCGATGTTAAAATTCAAATATAATGCTGAGAGGCGTGTTACAATAATATTCAGTAAGGATTTCAGTGACAGAATTCATTTATCTATTTCCAGAAACAATTGAACAAAGCAATTTCTTTTATAATTTGATCATTTGCCGATATCAATAAAACAAACACTGTCATTCTATTGAAAACTTATAATTTTAATCTTTCTCGCAATAAAACATTAAAAACCTATGCCATAAAAAGTTTTTATTGCAAATTTCTTTGAAGTACATAATAAAAAAAGAAGAAATGTTATAAGGCAAGGCTAAAGTTTCTTATTTATGAGTTGCAAATCTTAAAAACTCCAATTACAAAGAAAGATGGTTGAAAGATATGCATAAACCAAACATAGAATACTTAAAGATTTAAATATCATTTCATGATGCAGAACAAAAATTTTTAAAACTTCAATCAATTCTTTATGATTTTAAAGGTCGATAAAGACATAAGCTAAATTAGATTATAATTTCAACAATTTTTATAAAACAAAAAAGTTTTCATTTTAAGTTTATGAATTTGACAACATAAAAAAAGATTTTTTTTCTCAATTAATCTCAATTTATGACCATGACACTCAATAATTCTCTCTTTCACCTTATTTTTAATTTCAGACATTATCACTAATTGTGGCATATATATCATTGGCATCGTGTCGTCCACAAAGCGTGCAGTAAGTTGTCTTTCGAATGTCAGCATCATTAATTCAATTGCTTACTTATCTGAATGACTAATAATTTTTTTTAAACTTTTTTTTATGGTGGCAAGAATGATATCTTATCTACTACTGTATTTTTTTACACAATGCTTCACATAGTACTAATATACTGATATTTAAATGATTTGTCATTAATGTTAATTTAAAGAAGTCATTAGAAAACATTAATAGTTTCAAAGGGAATTGTAATTTAACTCCTGAATAAAGTATTTTGATATATTTCTTAATTAGATTTTAACTCACTCATGCATCTTCTTCTATTTTAAAATACTCTTACCTGTAACAATTTTTATTCACTCGAAATATCTTAGTAAATCACCATCTTCGCGTTTTCTTACAATTGCATTTTTCTTTTTGCGTGTTCTCTATTGCACTACCTTTGTTACTTTTACTCTCCTTTCTCCTATCACTTTATTAATTTTTAAATTTTTTTTCATTACAACAATCACGTGATGTTTTTATTATTTGAGTGAAATTAAAGAATTTTTAATGTGAATGTGTTTGATGTGAAATTCAAATTTGAAGAATAAATTGTTGCAGGTATGTGTAAATAAAAAGTTTTAATTAACATTCACAAAAATACGATCAATCAAAGACTCTTACTGATAAATAAATAATTAATTTTTAGAGTCGAAAAACAGAGACTATTTCATCTTGAAAATCAAGAAACACCACGTGAACAGCCAAAAGAGAAACGAGGTTCAGCAGAAGAGACAAAAAGAATTCTTCAAGAAATCAACAAAATTAATATCGCATTAGGTTATATTCCAAGACAAGGCTATGGATTTCCACGCAATGTAGGCAATGAAGGTTATTTCTATCCTCGACAACAATTTCAAACTCGTCCTGAATTCTTCACTAAACCGAAAAAGAATCAACAAAATATAAATAGAAGCTTTAAAAGTCAACGTGCCATAAATCCATTTAGTGAACAAAATTATTATTATCCTGCGCCATATTTGCATGTGCCAATAAATGGAAAACCATTAAAATTTAAGAATATCAAAAATAGTGATTTCATGTATCCTGTCATTTATTCACCACTCAATGTTGTGCCACTTAAAAATTCAAAAGATTTGAAAGATGACTCAATTAAACTTGGAACAATTGTTGTCATGACACCACAACATGATGAAAATAGATCGCCAAAATCAGTTGAAACAAAATCAGAGAAAAAAATTAATGGAACAAAAGTCACGAAAAAGCCTGTTTATGAAGCGACTGAATCGTCATTAATTGAGGAATTTGTAAATTATGTGCCAGCAGCTCTCGGTTTAACTGATTTAGATGATGATGATAGTGAAGAAGAGAGAATTGAAACCAAACCACCCGTACCATTATTGCCTGCTATTAAAAATGATAAATTTTTGAACTTCGCTAAGAAACATCCACATGAATCTGAGGGAGAGCAAAATTATAGAAATCAACTTCCTCCACTTCCTCCTGCCAATCGAGCTTTCAACTTTTCAAATTCAATCGAGAGAATTCAAAATCTCACTAAACAATTTTCTTTCAAACGTGAAGAAGGTCAGAAAAAGTCTGATGAACTCACGACAATAAGTACACCGACATCAGAAGATATTGAAGAAGAAACTGAAGAAAAAGCTGACGATAAAGAAGATGAAAAATCACCGTTTGGATTTGTGTTTGGACCAAAGCAGCAACTGCAAACTTTTAAAGAGGGCGGTTTGATTATTCAAAGATTGAGAGTAAGACATGGTGGAATAGGTATGTAATAAATATATTTCAAATTTTAAAAGTTATCTTCAAATTATTTTAAATTTAATTATATAAAAAATTTTAGCCATCGCAGGCCCTGGAGGTGTTGCTACAGGTAAGAAATATACTTCTAAACATAATAATAAACATAAAACTATGATTTGCTCAACAATTTTCTAAACATTATCCATAATTGTCAACTCAACTATTATTTTCCTATACTTTCCACCCTTATCAAGAATGAATTGAATCTTTATGAATTTCTTTGAATTTAGATAAACTGAAATTTTCTTGTTTTTCACCAATACAGCTGGAAGCGGTGGAACAGCTATTGTTGGCCCAAATGGAATAGCTTTCACTCATCCAAGGTAAAAGTTCTTGTCAAAATTTACACAACACACAAACTTTTGATTTCCACATTCACACAAATTTGCTAGAAATTCCCCGATCGTTAAAGAACCTCCAAAAACTTTTTTCCAGAGGATTGGCAATCGGTGGTCCCGGAGCGAAGATATACGCAGTGCCTGAAAGCACAGATCTTGAAAAACTGGCGTTAACACATAAAGCGAGAAAGTTAGATGATGAAGGAGTGCTTGTAGCACGAGGACCAGCAATTTTCTACAACAAAGAGTGAACTTGCCATGAAC
The DNA here is from genome assembly GCA_014622435.1 of Polypedilum pembai. Taxonomy (NCBI): domain Eukaryota; kingdom Metazoa; phylum Arthropoda; class Insecta; order Diptera; family Chironomidae; genus Polypedilum; species Polypedilum pembai. Next base: position 10,746 of record JACWBX010003524.1, read on the forward strand.
TTCAAAATTTTTAAGCTCTCTTTTTTGTTAGAAATAAATTTTATTAAAAAATTTCAAAATTTTTCATTGCATGCTTGTGTGTGATTTTAACTAATCTTTTTATCATCTGTTACTAACAATTGTGTGTTTATGTAAAAAGTAATTCATGAAGCATAAAAGCCAAATATGTCACATTTAGGTCGTTGATGCAGCAGCGAGATCCAAGAGCAGCACAATTTGCTGATGTCAACTTGATTGCACCATCATTCTATAGCAGTGAGTTTTATGGCACTTATCCATCTTACAAAAATGCTGAATTTCAACAGAATAATCCACCCACAAATGCAAGAAAGAGGCAGTTGCGAAAATTGACGAACATGGATATCAAGTACGTGCAGGCAGTTCAACAGCCTGATACAAAATTTAACGTGAAAGAATTTGCATATGTGCCTGAGAACAAAGATCAGGCGAGTGCCGAAACTATGCCGTTAGCAAAAATTGTTCGACCATCAACGAAAACTGTTAAAGACTCAATAAAGTCACAAAAGCTGCAAATTTTCGCAGACAATCGCGATGATAATGACCTAGAGGAAAGAGTTAAAGTTGAATCGATTGGCATGTCGAGTGCAGATCAGCCATTGCCTGATTACAGTCCATTCTTTCCAGATTCACTTTTTCCACTCAAAGAAGTCAGAAGTGATGAATCAACTCTCATTTTAGAGCCCAACTCAAAAGCTGTCTCAGGAAATAAGGGTATTTCAATTTCTACGCCTCTTTCTCGAGCGCTTTTGCGACGCGGAACGGCAGTCAAATTACTCTTTCGACCACAATCCGTTGCTATAAGTGGAGCTGGTGGTACAAGCCATGCACAAGCCGATCTTATCGTAGACTTTATTGATGAATGAATAATTTGAAGGACAACAATCTGTGCATTTTTTATACCTCATTTATCTTACCTCAGTCATTCATAATTCTTTTGCATACTCGTGCGAGAATTTAAATTCATTTTCTCTCTTAGCTGTGTGCTCTTGTTCTAAATTTTGAAAACTTTTAAATAAAGTATTCTCTTAACTGCTTCAGTTCTTTATCTTTTTTGCTCTCTCCTTGTTCTTATTCTTTATTATGTCATGTAACAATTTTACTCCCGCTGCCACTACACAATGTAATAATGCCCATTATATATCTTAAAATAAGTAGATATTTTTCATATTCAAGTCACTGCTTGAAGCACACAACTATCGCTTAAAATTGCTCTCTTTCACGTGCGTATGCTTATTTGTACATTGCAATCAAAGGGTTAAGTAATGAAATAAAGTTGAAATGGTTTCAATTAAATTTTTTTTATTTATTGTACAGTTTTCTCCTTTCTTAATCTTTTTATCCTTCCTTTTCTCATTCTTAAAATTTATAATTTTTTGCATGTGAAATTTTGTAGTTTTTATTTTTATTGTATTTTATGTGTCAAACAAAAAACAAAAAATTCCTCAAAAAAGGCAAAATTTTAGATTTGAACAAGTGGATGACTCAGTTCGATTGCCTTACATTGGAGGAGCGAAAGGACAAGTTCTTGAAATTCGTCAACGACCAGATGGGACCATATTCAGTCGAATTCTCATGGACGATTTAAAGAAAGAGGAGGATAAGAGCATCATTGATATTGCGACAATAAGGAAAAAAGAAGAAAACTCGTTCGAAAATAATTTGCTTGCCATTCAACAAGCAGCCGCTGATCTTGTGGCAATTCAAGAGGCTTTCAAAGAAAATGGAGAATTGTCAAATGAACAAAGAAGAAAATATTCACAAAGTCTTGAGAAGCTTGGGGTTTCAGCTCAACGATTGGCAAACATTCAAGATGATGAAGATAGTCTTCGATTATTACTTGAAGGTAGAAAAAAGAATTTTTAAGAATCATTTGATCCTAATAAAGTTTTTTTAAACAGATTCAAAAGATAGCAAAAAGAAAAGTGATACAAAAAAGAAACCACAAGTTCTCTTTCCACCCTTCAATAATAATAACAGCAACAAAGAAAAGGAAGAAAATTGTGAAGAAATTGGATCAGTTGGTGAGGAAGGAGTAGATTTGACCACCATTAGTTCGGCTGAAGTTGCGACTACAAAATCCACAACTTTAAAGTCTACTGTCGCAACAAGTACTACCAAAAAACCAGTCATTGTTTCAAGCAGTCAGACTGCTACAGCCAATGACACTGGTGATGAGGATGAAGAATCTTCAGTTGCTGAAGCTAAACCAGGTAAATTAAAAGAAAATTTTAATTAAAGCTATTATTTATCAGTTTGCAATCTTAGTTGGTCTTGCTATAGCTGGAATAGGTGGCGTTGCAAGTAGTAAGCCTGTGGGTACTGCAGTTGTTGGTCCTGGAGGTTTAGCTGTTGGTAAGAAAATTAATTAAAATAAAGCGAAATTATTAATGATAATTTTGAAAATTAGCACGACCTGTAGCAACAGCGATTGCTGGACTTAAACCATCAGACATCAGCAGTCTTGGACTTCCACTTCCTGCAAAATTAAAGAACCTCTCGTCACGTGGTAATGCAGTTGTCCCAAATAAAGGAAAATATGGTTTAGTACACATTGGAAATGAAGATGATGATACAGAGATTTTAGTTGGACCTGACTTTTTTGCTGAAGCTCGGCTCTCAGATAAAGGCATTGATTCAACAACAGATGATGATGATTTTGATAATGATGATAAGGTAGAAACTAATGAACAAGAAAATGATAGCACAAAGCAACCTATTGTGGTGTTGCCAAATAATGAAAATGAAAAGGAAAAAGATGAAATGAATGAAATTGATAGTAATAAACAAGTTGAACCAGTAGAAACTCATCAATTTCCTTATGGCATTAATTTTAACAAAGTTCCATTATTTCCACCCACATATGAGCATGCTTTGGGCTATCAGCTTCCTAATCCTTTCTTTTTGCCTCCAAATTCTTATGTTCCTATTCCCATTGCTAATCAGTATCTGCAACAGCAAAGAGCCGCCCTGAGATATCCTCCATTTATATCCCTGTATCCTTCACTTTATGGTCGAAATACTGCTAATGCTGCACCAATACCATATTCACCATATCGACTCTTTTATGCACCACAATAATTTTAAGTTTTTAACGTTTAAACCGTAAAGATAATTATAGGTATTATTTATGCCATTTTATAAAAAAAGATGCTCAATTACTTACTTTTTGTGCGTAGGAGATTTCATGACTAAATAAGAGTTTTAATACAAATTTAATTTATAAAAATAAAAATTATGACTAGAGAATAAAAAAGTAAAACTTTAAAAACCAATAAAGAATTTAGTTTATTAAATTAAAAGTTCATTTTTATAATTGCGTGTCGTCAAGGCAAAAATTAATTTTTGTGTGTAGTTTCACACATTAAGACAATTTAATTAATTGTCGAATTAATCGCGTGTGGTTGTTTAATGAAATATTCATAAGATACTTTTTTCAAAATTTTCATTCATTTTTAGCTTATATGCAACTTCCATTCAGCACTCAATTAAGGAATATTCTTATAATAAAATAAAACCAAAATTAATATTTCAACTTCAATTTTATTGTCTATATTATTTTCTCAATCTTCATTTATAATTATCGACATTTTCCTACACTGCACGGTACATTTAAATAAAATATTTATCCAACATATATATTTGCTTTCTCATGCAACATAATCTGTGTGGCTGTGGCTATAATGCATCTGAAAAAGAAGAAAAAAAAACATTAACAATTCACAAGGATATTTAACAGAAGTGAAAGTAATAAAATCTAGGTAGAACACACACATATTACGTATATATATATCATTTGCATATTATAACTGCTAAACTAGAGAATAATGCTCGAAAGCAAAATTTATGGTTTATTCTTAAGCATGCAGCACATGCACATGAGAAGCGAAAAGTGCGAGCAGAGAGAGAAAAAGAAAAGGCTGTCAATAAAAGTATAAAAAAAAAGTGTTAAAACGGAAAGAATGAAGTAAAATGAGAATGAAGCAAAAAGCAACAAGATAAAGAAGAAAATGTTTATAAGGATCGGAAGCAGAGGAAAGACTTTAGTCGCTCTTCGCAATTGAAAGTGAAAAGAAGTTAAAACCAAGAATTTTCTTGTGCAAGTGAGCGAGTGTGAAGAAAAAATATTGTCAAAGGTTAGTGCTGCAGTCTGCAGAAATTTAATATATAAAAAATAAAATTGCATGCTCGTGTGTACTTAAACTTGTCGTTATCAATATAAATTTTAAATACATGTAATTTCATAATCATATTGCTAGAGTTCAAGGTCATAATTCAGAGCAAAAACACCCATCAACTTTTTTCTTCATTTCTCAAGGTCGCAAAAATGATTCACCTGGTGATTGCTTCAATATCATTCCTGGCTTTCGTCCAGTCCGCCCCAGCTCCTTATTATACTCGTAGTTTTGTGCAAACGCCAACGTCTACTGTTGAACAATATCTCATTGTCCCAGATAAAAGACATCCATATCGAGTACCAACGACTAGTGTTCATCACTATTCAGACTTTCAGTTTCCTCGTCAACAACTTGTTTACTATCATCCTGATGGTCACAATCAATATTCTCTGCATGAAATGAAAAAAGATCATCCAGTTATGCAACAATTGATGAAGGATTTCGAGGTCAGTGAAGAGGCAATGACGGATGAAATGATGAGAACATCGACAGACTCGAACATGATGGAAAAATTAAAACGCGATGATGGAATAATTACAGAAATGATAGATGCTTTAAAGCAGGTTGATTCTACAACAACAACAACTGAAACAGCACCCAAGGTTTTCAACGATGCAATTATTGTTGCCGATAACTCAGAGGAGGAGGAAATTAAAAAAAATGAAATACCACAAACCAATATTGAAATGGTCAAAATGATGTTAAAGAGTTTAGAGAATTCGGGTGTGATTATGCAATATTCTGAAATTCTAGAAATGATGAAGACAATATTGGAACATAGTAGTGAAAAAGTTGAAGAAACAACATCAACAACTGTTCATCCACTTATGACACAAGTTGTTCTCACAGATGCACCACAACCTCAGTCAACTGATGAACTCATGGAAATGTTGAGGAATAAACAAATTAGTGAGGAGAAAATGATGAGAATTGTTGATTTGCTTGCAAATGTTGATCAAGTCACTACAGAAAGAATGTCAAAAGCTTTGAATTTAGAAATTATTGAAGAAACAAAAAGCCAACCAGAAATTCAACTAAGATTGGTTGAAGAAAACGAAGAAGTAACTCAATCAAATTTAAAAGAATTAACTAACACAACAGAGCAACCGACAGTTACAATCGAAAAAATTACATCAACAACCGAAACTGTTTCATTAGAGCAAACTTCTACACCAATTCCAAATATTATGGAAATGTCAAGAATGGAATTGATAAGAACAATGCTTCAATCTGTTGGTGTTCTAGAACAGAATTTATCACTTATGCAGAGAATCAATGAAGAACCTGAAACAAACACTGAAAAAGTTTTAGATCAAATTTCCATCACTACTGAACAACGTAAAACTGATTCAACGACAGAAGCACCAACAACAGAAATTAAGTCGACAACAACACCATTTGAAGAATCAACAACACAAACAACAACATCTTTGCTTGAATCTTCAACTCAATCAGAAACTACTGAGCAATCAACAGTAGGAAACGCAGCAAGAATTGATGATTCTACTATGTTACAGATTATTCCACGACTTGAAAATAATGAGCAATCTTCAACTTTACAAAACCCAACTGAGTCACCATCCATGCAATCGCTTTTAATGACCTCCACGGACTTATCACAATCAACAGAACTGCCAAGAATTAGTGAAGAAAGTTTCATGAGCGAGGAAAATTTATCAGAGGTCACAAGTGAGTCGAATGTAAGTGACGAAAGCCAAAATTCTTCAGAAGAGGAAACTACTGAAACACCACAAAGGGTAAATACAAGGCAAGGTCGTGTAAACAATGCTCCGACAATATTCTTACATAATAACCGCTTCTATGTTGTCTCTGGTGCTCCCGAGTTTTACGCAAATTTTGATGCATATCCGAATCCAAGAACGCCAATTTTCAGTCTTCAAGAACTGCAACCAATTAGACCAATTGACAAGGACACACCAGTGCAAAGAATTGAACCATTCCGAGTGTACACAGAGGACAAGGATGGCAATAATAATATAGCAAGCACGCAAAATGACAATGAACAAGAAAATGAGCCATTGAAATTGCAAACCGGCAGTCAAGATAAGAAGAATGATATTGAAAATGTACGATCGATGAAGAAAACAATTGTGCAGAATATGGAACAACGCGACATGAAAAAACAAGAGCAGCAGCCGGCAGGTGAAGGTCAATACTTGCGTTAATAAATCATGTACGAATGTGAAATAATTTTCATTAATTAAATTTATTTTCCCTCTGATTTATAGACCGTGATTTATCGGAAGAGTCCTCGATAGCGCAAGCCAATCCAAGTGGCATAGCAATTTCAGGTATAATCAATATTCATTAAACATTGCACGCAGACAAACTTTATCATTAATCACACTCACTCAGGTAGAGGAGGAGTTGCCTCATCACGTCCAAGCGCTACAGCATTGACAGGCGATCGAGGTCTTAGTGTTGCAAGTCCACAATCAACAGCAATTGCTGCTGTTTATGATGTCGATGATGAAGAAGATAGAAAAAAGATTCAGCAATTGAGACGAATGCGCCGAGTTAGAAAGTATTAGAATGATTTGAAAATTTTGTACAGGACATTTTAGATGTTTTATTAATTTTAAAAGAGAAAAATTTATATGCAAGTTGAAAATAAAATTTATTAAAATTTAAGATAAATTACTTTATGCACAAAAATTCATTACTACCGATTATGCTTTTAATCCACTGTAAATATTTTGCTACATAAACATTTATAGCGTATGATCGCTTTTCACCACATGCATATCCTTCACTGCAATGTTGAGATGAAAATTATTGGATAATTTCAAGATTTCAAATAAATTTACCTCGTTATTCCAAACAAGACATATCGATTTCTCATATAGCCATATAAACCTGAACCTGAATCACGTTGACACGAATCTCCTCTGAGATTTATTTTATTATTAAAATTTCCGACAGCACACAATCTTCGTATATCATTCTGACATCGAATTAATGAATTATTTACTTTCAATTGAACTTTTTGTAAAATCCAAGATCGTCTGTCAACATTTGCTGACATTGCAAACTGAGTGCTTCCAAAACCAATTGCTGTCATAATTGTTCCCGTAGGTACAATAAAATTTTCATAAGCAAAAGGCAAACATGCTGCTCCAACTCCGCGACTGAAAGCATATCGAAATTGTTCAATCATGTTTTATCATAAAAAATTAATTCAAAAAAATCAATTACTTAAATTTCATATATTTTGCTGTTCGTACTAGAGCTATATCATTATCATTCGTTTCGCGTCTGTATCCTTTGTGCATTATTACGCTGCTTATTTTATAGTAATCAGCATAAATTGTGTCGCGATTGGTAGCAGCTGAAATATTATGACGTCCGACTGCTATCACTACATTCCACTTGTAAACATTTTTGATGGCCATAATGCAATGAGCGCATGTAAGAATGTAGTTTTGAGAGACTTTAAATTCTTTTTTGAATAAAAAAAAATTAAAATTTTAATCAAAACTCACTGATTGTACCGCCACAAATTGCTTGATTAAATGCATTCAAGTGGGTAATGAAAGCTACGTGAGCTATAAATTCATTTGGTAGAGCATTGTTGCCTTAAGATGAAAATCTTTTAAATTTAATATTATTTAAAATAATAAAATTATCCTACCGCCAACAATTTTTTTGCCAATATTCCAACTTTGTATGAAAAAATCAGTTTTTAATATCAAATTCTTATTTTTTATTTCTCACCTACAATCACAGTTCTTTTGAGTAAATTTATTTATTCTCAATACAATTTGAACACCGATATTTGAAGAATTAGAAATTATTCCAAAAGTCATTTCATTTCCTATACTACTAATTTCCATTGGTCTATTTTTTCGCAAACCACAAAACACAGAGGAACCTCTTAATTCACTATCTCCATCTCTCGAGACTAAAATTTTCTGACTTTTACAATTTGGCTCAATTCCACTCAAATCATGAAAAATTTTAGCAGAAATATAAGTGTTAACAGGTGATTGAACTAAATAGAAACATCTTGTTGGAGTTAATTCTGATTGAGGAAAATTTATGTATATAACTTGATCAAAATTACTAAATCTTTTCTCTTCATTGCAATTTATGATTTCACTCTTTTTAAATAAATTTATTGCTGCTGTTATTTGAAAAATAAATAAAAAATAAGTAAAAATTAATTTAAATTCACTCATATTTGATTATGAGTTTTAATGAATATTTCTTAAAATAGCAGGAAAGGTGTGTAAATTGTATTGAAATCGTATATAGCTGAAGTAAAAATTCATTACAAACAATTTGCATGTTCTTTTATTCAAAACATGTGCTAAAATGAAAATTGACAAATGATGAATAAAATTTTTTAAATATCTACATGAATGACGCGCTTTATTTGAAATATTTGTGGAGTTTTGAATATAATTTGAAACTAAGTGACAAATGTGAAAAAGTAACAAAAAAGTTATAATCATCACGCAATCCTATTTAATGGTTTTTCTCAGTCATACACCTTCATCCTCAAATAATAATTTAATGTGATTCTTATACGAGTTTCTTGGCTTCAAAGAATGATTTAAGATGTTTCATTTGCCAGAGACCCATGATTAAAAGAACTCCAGTTTGAGCTAAACTCCACCATAAGACACGTTTATTGGTACTTTCACTTGTTTGACGGAAACGTTCTTCTCTATAGCGCTGATAGTTTTGCTCTTTTGTAATTTGTTCAACTTGATCCAACAATTGACGAATTCTAAGTTGGAGTTCAGTGAGTTTTTCTTTTTGTGCGACATTTGCATAGTCGATTGCATGCTCTCCGACTTGAATGTCCAGATGAACACGGAGTTGTGAACCGCTAAACCATGCAGTTGAATTTGAGTACATACAGATTACGTGTTCACCAGGTGTGTGACTTGTGAATGAAATACGTCCTATGAAATACATAATTTAAAATACATCAAACAAAAAGAAATAGCTTTACATTACCTTCTGCACTATACACTCTTGAGAGAACCATTTTATCATCTGGATCTTTCACTTCTACATGCATTCCAATTCCCGGCGAAGAAGCTAAAGTAGTGTAAACAAAAAGTGAAAGCTTTAAGTATATATACACATTTGAGTACAATTAATTGCTAGACTTACGCATAAATCCACCAGATCTTGGATCATACAATTCAACTTTGTAGTTTACAATGACTAAAAGAAAAATTAAAATACAAAATTGTCAGAAAAAATATTTTTTTCATATTCAAGAAAATAAAATAACTTACCCGTCGTCTCGTCTGGAATTTCTTCAATAAAGCACTTGCGTTCTGTTTCACCGATGTGAAAATAGAGACCATGGCAGCTAGCTATAAGAGCAAGAACGAGAAATACTATTTTATTTATCATTTTTCCTAATTTTTTTTCCAAAAATTTAAAGAAATTTTAAGTGACGTTTGATTTTTGTAGAATTCAAAATTTTTTACAAGAAACCGTTATTTTATTATGAAAGTTTCATATCGTTTTAATTAAAAGCTGTTTAAAATAAATAGAATTTTAAATGAAAAAACAATAAAGATATGTATGAAGTTTATTATTTATTGTTACCTAATAAAACAATCCTAGAATACATTTTTATGCAAATTGTAAAAATATTTTAAAAGAAAATTCTATAAGTTGTGTACCTCTTATGTGTGTACATTTAAAATTATTTCATCCTATACCCATTTTACAAACTGTTATTTAACATATATTCCTAACTAGTAATAATCTTATAAGATTTTTCATACGAAAAATTCTTTTTTTTTTTAAATTTCATAAAAAATTGATTTAAAAATTTAAAATTTCTTGATACTAAAATTTTTTAAATAAAAATTATGAAATTTATATCTTTATGAAATTTAAAAATTTGTTTTCATAAAAGCGTATCTTAAAATACTTTTAGTGTTTTGTAAATTTGGTAAATTTGTAATAAATAAAAATCTAAAGATATATTTAATTTCCGGTCTTAAAATCGAATCAGAAATATTTAAAAAACAAATCATTAGCAAAAGTAATTGCACTTACTATAAATAATTGTATCGAGAACAGCTCATTCTCAAGGAACACCATCAAAAAGATAGAATATGATCAGCTAAGATTTTTCTATCAAAACAAAACAAATGATTCAATTTTCATTAGGCTTTGCCGAAAATATCAGATATTCAGATATTAAAATGAATCATCTAAATCAGTCACAGACAGATGCGAAACCCCAAAAGCAGAGTAGTACGAAAAATTCAAATTTTTCTGCATCCGGAAGTAGTTCAAATGCCAACAGTAATGGTGTATATGTTGACTTGGGTAAAGCTCTGCTTGAGGCTGCTAAGTGCGGCGATACTGAGAAAGTACAGGAATGTATTAAAAACGGTGCCCCATTCATCACTGATTGGGTAAATATTAATAATTTTATATGTCAACAGATGATTGCATCCGCTTACAAAAATGTTTCATTTATGTATCTTCTCTTATGACCTTTTAGCTTGGTACCTCAGCACTTCATGTGAGTGCAAAAAATAATTATTATGAAACATGTGCCACATTACTACGATCGGGTATATCGAAGGATAGTAAAACAAAAGTTGATCGAACGCCCCTACATTTTGCAGTATTCGAAGGAAATTTTGAGATTTGTCAACTCCTTATTCAATATGAATGTTCTATAGATTCATTAGATATGGTGAATTATAAAATTTTTAATTGATAAAAATTTTTGTGAACAATAATTTTACATTTTAGTTGAAAATGACACCACTTCATTGGGCAATTGAGAAGGGTTTTGATAATATTGCAGAATTATTGATAGAAAATGGTGCTAATCCGCACATTATGTCAAAATTCCTGAAAACTCCATATCTCATAGCAAAAGAGAAAAATAATGATTTGATTGTCAATTTAATTGAAATGCTGCCAACAACTCCATGTACGCCTTTGTCACAATATGAATCGAGTGTTTTCACATCGTCGAAAACTCCAACATCAACGACAACTGTAAAGGTCAAAGATGAAATGACAATGATGAGCGAGCATAGACCAGCCACAACTTCTACGTACAAACGCGAGAGATTTCACTCTTACGACTCAGCAGATACTGCAAAAAGGTTAAAATTAAAAAATTCTGCGTTCGCTGCTACAACAGCAGCCATGCACAATGATGCAAAAAATTTAACACTGCAGTTATTAAAAGAGCAAATGAGTATGATGACGAGTGCAGCAGAAGACAATTTAATTCAATCAGCGCTACAAAGTGGCCGTAAAATTATGCTATCTGAAGCGGGACGACGATTGCTCAATGATTCAAATCTTAATAAATTTTTGAAAATTCCTTTAAATACAACAATTTCTTCCACACCATCACCTTCCTCATCGAGCTCGTCTTCGTCAACTAACCAGAAATCAGTATCGCCTCGTTCAACCACAACTACGAAATCCATGACAATCCCAAGAAGAACGAGCGACAGCTCAGCAACCGACATTTTAGAGATTTTCAGAGAGACGGGTAGTCAACAGCACAAATCCGCAAGTGCTGACATTTTAAATATGATAAAATCAACGAGTGAGTTACAAGAGGTCACAATTACGCAACGTTCATCATCATCGAAGGTGTCGCCTCTTTCATCACCTAAACAAAAGACAAGTGGTATAAGTTTGTCTGCCATAAATTTAAATGTGCCAAAAGCGAAAGCTCAACAACAATTGATGAAAATGAAAAACAGTAGCCAGTTGCCTTCGACGGATGTCATTAATAATAGTAGTCCCGACTTCCGCTCAAAATTTCATAACAATATTATTAGTACTAATAATAATAATAACAATCATATAACGAGAGATGATGGAGGAGGAAATGATGAAGTTAAAGCGGCGGAAACGGTTGAGCGGAAATATTTAGAGTTATTTAATAATTTTCAACAACTAAAAAAATCATTTGAAAGGGAGAAACAGAAAAATGAGAAAATGCAGTCACAATTGACTCAATTGCAGTCCAACTTTGAAACGTACAAACAACAACAGAATTCCATAATTCAAGTACTATTGCAACAGCAGCAGCAGCAACAGCAGAGTGGTAATGGAAATGAGAGGAGGTTGATTAAAAGTAAGAATAACAACAATTACGAAACGGACGATGATGATTCGAAAAATGTCCTGTGATGATTAATTTTGTATCTGTTACTCTAGCTACTGCTGATTAAATTTTTTAGAAAATTGAATTGAAATGATATATAAAGAAACAGAGTTCATATATATTTTTCTAAACTACATCTATTGCATATATGAAATTTGCCTGAAATGAGAATTTTACAATAAAAAGTTTCCTTTTTCTATTAAAATAAATTTATTTATAATATCTGATTGTATTTGAAATCTTTTTCCTCTTTTATAAACTTAATAAGTGTGTAGCAAGGAAATAACGAATAACAAAAATTTAAATTTTAATAGAGAAGCACGTTTCAAGCCCCCTTTATTTACGAATCTAATTCTAAAGAAAATTACATTACATTACTAATATCCACAATTTTCTAAAGAAAATAAAAGGTAATATATAAATAAAATACGAAATAACAGTATAAAGTTTATATCAAAGTTAAACCTAAATGAAAATATTCGATATTTTAAGTCAAATATCGTAAAATAAATATTGCAGAGTAAAAATTTTCAAAAATCAAGATTTTTGCCATTAAAACTGAAAACTAATATTAAAAAAGCACCAGTAAACTAAACGGTGCAAATAGATAAAAGCTGTGATTCCATTTGTGGTGATGTCAAATGTGAAATAGCGGAAAATCGATAAACTTCTAAAAATTTGTTGTTTTGAATTTGCAAATCTATATAAAATATAAATATGGAAACTAAAACATTTAATTCTATCGAAGAAGAATGTCATTACTGGAAAGAGCTTGCAAAACTGTTTCGAAAAGAGTAAGTTATAACAAGTCTATAGCATTTAAAAATCATATTTTTACACATTCATTAAAATAGAAAATTAGATTGCCAAAAAGAATTTGAAGATTTTACGGAAGAATCTCGACAGTTAGAACAAGAACTCGAAACGACACTAATACAAAATGAAAAACAAATTCGCGATGCAAATGCAACAATTGAATCTTTACGAGAAGAGACAGCATTATTAAGAGTAAGATCCAGTTGTGGTTTTCAAATTCATTTCAAAATATTAAATTACTTATTTTCAGCAACGACTAACATCTCATGAACGTGAAGCGACAGCATATGAAACTAAACTATCTCAGTTAATAGAAGAACGTGACACATTAAAGATTTATATTCGAGAACTCGAACAGAAAAATGACGACCTAGAACGTACAAATCGTGTTGTAAGCGAAAGTGTTTCTGGCTTTGAGGCAATGTTGAATCAGGCTTATGAGAAGAATGCAATATTAGAGATGGAGGTTGATGACAAGGAACAACTTCAAGTGAATTTACAACGACTTATGGATGAAGCACGAGGTAAATTGTTCTGCATTTAATTTTATAGAAGCGATTCATAGTTTATTTTTTTATTAATAGATCTGAAGCAAGAACTTAAAATTCGAAATATCTCTATACCACCTCAAATAAATGACACAAGCATCGCGAATGTGACTTCAACGCCATCGAGAAACAAAACAGTTGCATTGGATGCAAGCGTTAGTACATTGAATGAAATTAATGATAGTAAAAATAATAATAGTCTGTCATTCAATGCATCAATTGGCTCAATGCTCAGTAGTGACCTAAGCATTGCTAATTCATCAACTCAAACTCTCAGTGATTCAACTTTAACTATTAATGATAATTCTACTATTTCATCTTCACTCAACAAATCATCACAGTCACAAAAATCTGTATTAAAGTGTAAGTTTTTCAAGTTATTTGCTTGTTGGACTGTTAAAAAACAGCGCATTTAACTGCTTTTTTTTGTCTTCTTAATTTTCAAATCAAAATTAATTATTCTTTTCTAATATTACGCTGTTTGAAGTTTAAAACGCTTGATTATGTTATAACGATGAATTTATGAAACATAAATACTGAATAATACAAATAATTTTTTTATTCTTTTGATTTTTCTCCAAACAAACATTTTCTACACAATTCACTAAAATGACATTCAATAAAATTGAAAAAAAAAATTACACACACAAATTTCACAATTCAGATGACTGTGCAATAGCAAACAGCAATCCAATAGCAGCTAGTACTCGTGTCAGTGCCCTCAACATTGTTGCGGATCTCTTAAAGAAATTAGACGTGAGTGATTTTTTCTTCCGTTATTTGTGATAGAATATAATCTTTCTTACCTATACTCTTTCGATAGAATCTTGAAGCTAAACTGAAATCATGGAAAACGCAAAAATCCCCATCACAGAAATTTATTGAGGCTTCAGCATCTTGCAACAACACTGAGAATTCATGCTCGTTAGAAAATCTTGATAGGAAATGAGTACTCACAAACTTTAACTGCCTTTAAGTGTTGCTTTATAAGAAACCATATAATTGTAGCATGATGACATAAAAGTTTTCACTCGATTATTATTATGATAAAAAAAAATTGATTAAATCTGACAAAAAAAAATTGCTTGTAAAAAACATTTTTCATTTGCGATATATATTTAATTTTCATAATCTCGAATGAAAAACAAAAAAGGATTTCGCTTTTTAAAATCAATAGATTTTCCATCTCATTCATTTCTTGCTGCCTGATTAATAAGAAAAAAAAAACAAAGAAATTTGTAAAAATTAAACTGTTTTAACAAATACTGAATGAAAATTTGATTATAAAAATTTTAAACTGTGATTCATTACTCAACAACTATATTTATCTATTTAGATCTCTCATAAGTTTGCTGAAAATAAAAACTGGTAAGATTAATTGAAACATTTTGCATAATTTAATTTTTTCATGATTTATTAAATCTTTTATTGTTTTAATAACTAAAGTTTAATTATAATTATTTCTTTTTCTTTAATCGTCATCTCTTTTCTCGTATAAAAAAATGAATTTTTCGATATATAAAATAAGGAGTGAAATAATATACACATACATATTATAGTATCATTATTATATAAAAATATACAAAAAGTGAAAACTTCACGCAAATCATATAAAATTTTCATGACTTGAATTTAAATGGGTTTTTTTTCTCTAAATTTTAGTTCTTTTCAGTCTTTTTCATACAAAAGATTATGAATGCAAAATATATAGTGAATAAGTAGTAGAATGAATACTAAAAAATTCAAACACAAATCAAGAAAAAAGGATGAATTTTTTGGCCAAAAATAAAATCATTATTTTTTTCAACTATAGTTTTTTTGTCATTCATATATATCAACTTTCCTAATAATCTCTTCCAAATTTTTAACTAACTTATGTTACTTTTCTTATCACTCCTTAAACTATATAGAATTTATAGCAATCAAAAGAATTTTTCAATGAAATTTATTTAGGTAATATCAGTAAAGAATGTTTGATGTGCAAACATGAAGAACTTTTTAAAAGATACATTCATTCGCAACTACATTCTTTTCTCTTATTTAATTTAGCGTGCAAAAAGACACATTAGCCGAAAGATGAAAAAGCAACTTAAAGTTTAATTATCAAACATTTCTTTCATTTCTTGCTTTCTTTGAGAGCATTTTTCATTCATTTAATAAATTTGTGTTAAATTTCTCTTCTTCTATGAAAATGGGGAAAAACAAGCGAAAAATTCTATCAAAGTTTATCATCTTAACGGAAGATCCTTTGCATGAAACTGAAGCTGAAGTATAAATGATATTCTTGTTCTTTCTCTATGTATATCAATGAGTATTTTTGCTTATAGAAATGAAGTTTTTCATGACTGACACTTTTATTTTGATTGATTGAATGTTAATATTATTTTTTCAAATTACTTAGGTAATATTATTAGATAAATCACAACATCGAAGGTTTCATTTCTCCTCTTTCTCGTTCATTAATAAAAAATCTAAAGTTTTTTGCTTTCATTTCTTTTTTTTTCATGTATAAATTGCGAAAAAATTTCATTTATGCATAATGTTGAATGAATATCGAAATGTGTTTGGGTGTAATATTTGTTTGTTGGTAAAAATATGACATAAAAGTATGTAGGTAAAGTTTTCTTAAGGGTAAAAGTACTTAGTTAGTTATTTAAAGATTATTATTTACAATGCATGTCAACATGAACCATGAATTTTTCTTCCAATAAAAAAGCTCTTTCCTTGCATACTTATTTTAACTGTGAGATATTGATAGATAGGGTGAAAGAGGAAAACATTAAATTTGCTTTATGAAAAACTTTTTACAATGACGACGACTTATTTTAACTTAATATTACGCAAATTTTTTCTTGCATTGTTTTTTGCTTTATAACATTGTATAACAGTTTCTTAATATAGTTAATTAATGATGAGTAAAAGGTAATTAATGTAGTTTATGAGCGTGCGTACAGAAATTGCATTGATAAAAATTCTAATAATATTTTTCTTCATGCGCTCTCATTTGCGTACAAATCAGGTCCTTTAAGTTAGTTTCATTGTTTCAAAATAAAACATTTTTATCTGGTCGGTATTATTGGAAGAGAGAGATGAACGGTATAAGGAATATCTAAGTAGAGGTTCAAATTACTTTTCTGTTTCACAAATTTGGGTAGAAATATGCAGAGCTCGGAAGAATAAAAGAGCGCAATCTAGCATCTTCAATGCTCTGCAATCCTCGTTTAAGATGCTACCTACAATGAGATTTTTACGATTTAATTTTTAAGGCATCTTTTTCAATATCCATTTTTTTTGTTTTAGTTTTTTTCTCTCTTTTTATGTTTTGCATTGAATTAAAATAGCATATGCATACAATTTTTTGAGACGATATCATTAAAAAAATAATAAATTATCAACAAACTGTAATTGTTGAAAAAGAAAAAAATCAAGCGAATATTTTTACGAGACAAAAAGCAGGTATTCAGATAAGAAAAAAAAAATGAATTTGATTACACACTTTTTTTGTACTTTTTCTCATATCATAAAAAAGAGATGAATAGAAGTGGAAGAGATTACTATTTTTATTATTTTCATCGATTCAAAAATAATCTTCAGATAGTACTCTTCTTTTTCTTATATGTTCTTCACAGGATACCATTTGTTAAGTATTGATATCCATCATACAGTTTTGTTGATAAGGAATTTAGTGAATCTTGAATCAATTGGTCAACTTTTCTCTCTAACTCTTGTTCAGTGTGATTCATATGGAAACGTTTTCTTAAATTTTGGACGGTAGCTAAACAGCCATTTTTGAAGCATGGTAATTGTGTACCTAAAGGAAAAAAAATCATTAGCAAAATTTATCAATTTGGGTAAGTTATTCACACTTACTACTTCTCATTATTTCCACAATATTCACAAGTCTATCCTGATGTTTTCTTGCAGCCTTCAATCCAGCTATCAAAAGTTTACGAAATTCTGCAAACAATTCTGACTCCGGACCATTCATTACCTCAACAAATTCGGGTGTAAGCTTGAATGGTGATTGCTCAAAACCTAAATGATAACAAGAATAAAAAGAGGCAATGATGTCATTAGCCTTTGCCGATCAAGATTCTCTTTTTTGCTCACTTACCTAAATTTTTGGGTGAAATGCTCAGGATGAAACCAAAATCAATATGTATGATATGGCCATCGGAGTGTAACAAAATGTTTCCATTGTGCCTAAAGGAAATTGATAATCAACGCATTAATCTTACAAGAGTATTGCGAGAAAAAAAATCAATTTATCTAAGGAGATGTAAGCCACACACACATAATATAAAAGTGCTATAAATTATTAGATTAATTTAAGTGCAATACATACCTATCTTTTACTTGAAGTAGATAACAGATGAGACTGTACGCTGCGCACGACTGCATAAAATTACGTTGAGCCCGCTGGAAATTTTCTGACATTTCACCGCCATACTCATCGATAAAATATTCGCGTAAACTCTTATTTGAATTTTTCTTAATCTGATGTAGTGAAACTGTATTCAAAATCGGTTCAATAAGACCACTATCATTTGATAAGCATACAATCTCATAAGGACGAACGAACAAATCGATATTTTCCTCTGTCCATATTAGATTAAATGTCTGTAGAAAGGAAATGGAAAGAAGAAAGAAGAAAAAAGGAAGGAGAAATTTTGTTTTTAGTTATGCTTAATGAATAACAATGAATGATTGAACGAACCTCTAAAAGTTGAACTGCCATGAGTTCTTGCCTTAGGTCGTCTCCTGATTTAACAATTGCTGATAAGAGCTTCCAATTTTGCAAATGTCCATATGGTGATGATTCACGTATTTGTCGTTCTTTTTCGTCCCAAGGTTCCTATTTTAAGAAAAAAAGATTATGCATTGCTCATAGCAATATGAATGAAATGTAAATACCTTTAAAGCAGCAGCTGAAGGATCATCTGGATCATTTTTAAATGGTTTAGTATTTTCCGCATTTAAATTTCGACAATGTCTGAAACGCACGTCAGCGATATTGAACAATTGTGGCGTGTCTGAAAAATATTGATGAATAAGGAAATACTTAGTTTTAAGCTCTAAAAAAGCAAATATTATTATTTTCACTTACTTATATCTCTCGTGGTTGAGTCACATGATTCCATCGAAAATTGTGAAACAGTGTCACGTTCAATTCTCTTGTGCTGTGACATTTTGAGGTATTGAGCAGTAATCTCATCATCTTCTTGAGACCATACTTCGTCGTCATTGAAAACATCTAAATTAGAACTTATTCTTGGCAATGTAAATTCTTTTGGTCTCGTCTGTGTTAGAGTTGATGTGACTGGATTTGCATTTGCAGTAGCTGTTGAGTCTTTGTTTTCAACTCCATCTGTTTCCGCTAATAGATCAAGATGTTCATCACTTTTTGTATGACGCAATGTTGGCATCATTTTTGGTATAACAGGACTCGTGTAAATATCAGCAACTTCCACCACTTCAACATAAATTATGTATGGCGTTTTATCTTTTGAATTAAGCACGGCTGTTTTATCCTCTGTTATTCTTACCACATGATGTGGTATATCAGAGTACAATGGAAGCCATACGCGCGCGGGAAGATTTTTATTTATTAAATTTAAAAGCACTCTCAGACGACTTGTCTTTTCGATTTTTGTTGGAAGCGAAGTCAACGTTTTTCCAATGTCAATTAGACTTTTCATAAATTCTTTTTCACTCGCCAACTTTGGTGCACCGCAAGAACAAACTGTCTGTTGGCCAAGCAAATCATTCACAGCACCGCGCTGACTCTCGAAACATACGCATCCATTATCGAATGCTCGACCACTTGACAAATCACCGAGGCATAGCTTGGGCGTTGGCATTAATGGCTTCTTAAATTGCTCAAGCATACCTGTCGCATCTGATTGTGATCGATGATGTGTCTTTTTCAACGGCGAACTTGGTGAGAGTAATGCATTTTGACGATTTTTCTTGTCTCGCTTTGGATATAATTCACGCATTAAAGATAAATGTCGGAGTTTTTGCGTACTTGAATTGATGCCATCAACATTAAAGTTATAAGCCTCTAAAAGCCAACTACACTTGAGACTAAAGTCAGCTGACTGTCGACAACGATAAACGAGATATGGATCGAGTACTTCCGCTAGCTCCTCGATTTGCATGTACATTAATATCAATTGCGGAATGTATAGATCAACTTCAGAGTGTGGAAAACTGAAAATTTTATTGCCAATGAATGAAAGAACACCGGGCTCTTTGCTATAGAAGAGGTAGTGAATTGCAAAGTGAATGTTGAAGACTGGCGATTCAAAAAATCTCAGTAGTCCACTTTGTCCTCGTTCTGTTTTTAATTGAGGTTGAACTGATTCTCTAATTAGCATACACGCTGTTCCTGGCACCTTCATTGTATTTAGTGAGTTTGTTGAAGAAGATTTACTCATACCCTTTGATGATTTATCGACGGGTGTCGTTGCTGTAGAAATTTCTGCACTAGCGCTCGTTGTTAACGTCGTAAATTGATTTTTAGATCGAGATTTAAAAAGGAATTCGCGCTTGTTTGGTGCTTCACAAGGAGGCGACTGTTGCTGGGCTGCACTTGTTGTCAATGTTGATGGTGATGACGAGGTTGATGTTGCTGTATTTGCCTGATCCTTATTTTTATTGGCATTTTTCTTCTCATGGTTCTCTATAATGCTTTGTGCTGTGCGAAATATAGCATTCTTGAAGAAAAAGCTCTTGAACATTGGATCTTTTGGATCTTTTACGGATACTGTTGTAACAGTTGAAACTGGATTATCCTTAATAATATCCTTAGATTCTTCCTTTACATCGTTTTCGTTTACTGCTATGACGCTTTCCTCTTCCTCAAATTCTATTGGCACGCAAATAGTTTGATGATACTTTTCTTTCAGAATGGCCACCTTATTCATATTTAATTCACGATAACGAAGTTTTTTATCACTAATGGCATCTAATTGTTCGTCTACTGAAGTCAAATCTTCTTTTTTCTCTTGCTTTTTTGTTTGATAAAAGCATAAATCTGACTGTAATTCCCGATAGTCTTCGTCCATTGATGTTGTTTCAACGAGCTCTTCTACACACTCCTCACCTTCACCATCACCTTCTGATTGTTCTGTTTCTCCCGAGTCTAGGGATTCATGTGAACGTCGATTGTTTAGCGATTGTTGATCGGCTTCATCTGAACCACAAATGATTCCTGAGGAAAAATTTATTTTGTAAGTATTTCAATAAATATTTGAATTCAAAGATATATCTTACCGCTATCATCAGATCCTAAACTTGTCAAGTCTTCACGTTTCTTACTTTCACTTTCTTTATTCGCTGTCGCTACCGAGTTTTGCTTTTGTTTTCGTGTAACTTTTTTGTTTATATTCATTTCATTTGACGTGTCGACTGAAGCTATTGATTTTGTCATTGATTTAGTGGTTGTCACTGTATCAAATTCTTCTTTTGGAGGTGTGTCGCCTATTTTGTTAAAAAAAGAAGTGTAATGTTTTTGTTATTACACATTTAGCAATGACATTTATAAAGTACTTTTTTATCACAATAACAACACAAAAAGAGAGATAGTAATTTCCGAAAAATTAACTGGAATTTTTTAGAAACAGCAATTTACATGTTAATTTATACAAAACAAATCATTTTATATTGATTTTTAAAAAAGTTGATAAAAGCTTAAAATTCTGAACTTTGTTTTATGATTATATATTTTGTGATAAATGATGATTTAGACTTTTATATAAATTTATTCATATTTAATTACGTTTATATGATCTGATGCGTGACTCACATAAGTAAAATAAGACTTATTTATTTATTTATTTAACGTTTGCAATTTTTCTTTTTTCGATATGCACGGTTCTTGATTAAATTAATGTTTTTGAAACACGTAAAAAATCGTATTTGATTACAAGAGTTGTGATTCACTAAAGAATATGCGAGAGAATGAAATAAAATACAAAATTTCATATCTGTGCAACACATTCTCATAAAAAAACTTCTTCGTTATTGTATTTGTTACTGTTTTTGCTTGTGTGAGACAAGTGGCGATATAAAAAATTGACCAGAAAAATTTTTCCTCGTCTTTTTCTGACATTTTGGAAATTTTACCTGAGTCATTGATACATTTAATATCGATATCGTTCATTGATCTATCGCGACAGTCTGCTGTTGATGCTGATGATGGTCTTTCAGTCATTTTAGAGCTGCTCATCTCATTCGTAGATGTTGCATTACACGTTGTTTGACCCAGAACAGAATTTGTGCATAGAGTATTTTCTGATTCCGCATTTGGAGATGAGACTTCGACCTTCAAAAAAATAAACAGAAAATATACATTATTCAATTTTATTGTTCATATGTAAATGTGTGTGTATTAAACGAGAACAAGAGAGTATGATAAGAGGAATAATGATATGTGTGAATGTGTCTATGACAATCTCATCACAGGTAAATAACAAATGTATAGCTACTTTACAAACATTTTACTATGAGGAGGAGAAGGAGATAGCTTGTTGACAAGAGCGAGCAGAAATTTTTCATCATTAAGTAACTTGACGTACATGGATGGGTAATGAAAAAACTTTCCGCATGACAAATTTACGTTGAAATGTACTTCTATCTATATCATACCCTACATTCTTATTTTTATCATTCAAAAGCACTTGAGTAAAAGACTCACCTCTGGAATTCGTTGCAATGCACTGTCTAAACTACGATTTCGATGATGTTGGGTCATATTTATTCTAGTGCTGCTACTCGGCACAACCTGTGATACTGGTGGAAGAAGAATTCCCATAGATCTGAAAAGTAATTATTTAACATTAATTATCACGAATAATTTAAGTAAACAATCAGTGGTGTAATTCGCATTATAAATATATGTACGCATGTGTCCTCGAAATGCCCCTCTCATTCACGATTCTCTTATATGTATAAAATGTATTCATTTTAATTAAATTTTATGTAGATTAAATTAAGAGCTTTTTTCATGGTTTATAATAATATATCACATGAGTTAATTATTCTCACATTTTGCTTCAATGTGTCTAAAATATATAGATGCAGACAAAAATTCGGAAACGGCTTAAAGGTCAACATAAGAGAGTTAGTAAGAACGTCTGTTAGTTTTATGCCTTGACAACGAATGACATCACAAGAACGTTATTGAATCAATTATTAGTATTACTAATGAAGAGAAATTCATTAAGTGATGCGAAAGACTTAAAATTATACATGTGACGCCAATATAAAAAAAAATACTTTTTTGATGATTTTTGACAATGAATTTATAAAATAAATAACGATGAAGTGAGAAAACTTCTATCGTTTTGATATAACATTGCAAAAAACTATCAAGGTTCAGCACGAATATGGGTGTTAAGATTGAAATCTTTTGCTTGCACAATGACGAATATATGATGAATGAACATTATATTTACTTTAAGTCAACACTTCTGATTTCACATATAGTGAATTTTCATGCGATAAAAAAGTCTCAAACTTTTTCATTTATTTTATATTGCAAGGATTAAAACTATAAAAAAGAAAATTTATTCATAGAGCTTCCGATTATTTATTGTGGCAACGTTACACAAGATGGACATGATATAAATGATAAAAGGCAAAAGAAGATGACGAGCGTGACTTAAGAATGTAAAAGATGGGAGAAAATTGAAAATATGTCGAGATTAATGAAAACTAAGCTTGCTATATTATTGCTTTTTGTACACATCCGCAAAACATTTCTCTACAATTTCCTCATCTACTCTAGCTTTGTCCTATATTTTTTTATATTGTTTTTATACGCCATATGTACGATTTGTGCATATATGAATTTAAAGGAAAAGAAAATTCTGCAACCTCAACACAGTGTTGTTATCGTAGACGTCTACGGTCTACGTAAATTCTACCGTAGATTTTGTCTACGTAGACGGTTGTCTACATGTAGATATCGTCTACATAAACGAAAGTTTTTGTCTACGGTCTACAATAACAACACTGGCTCAAAAACATTCATATATACTCACAATAAAAACATGAGCAAAAGAAGTCGTAAAAACAAGCGTCATAGAATAAGAAGTCATTTTTCATACAGAGATTTTTCTTATTTTCTCTTGTTCATTGCGCATTGTACAGAAAGCGGAAACTCATAAAATGGTTAAGCTTTTATCAACGAAAACTGTTTCAATGCAAATTTTTTCTTCGTTTATTCAAATATGGGAAAGAAGTAGCAATAACCTTAGTATACGCTCACTCAAGCTATTATTAGCATCAACAGTAACACGAATAAAGAAAAATCTCTTTAAATATCACCACAAATGGTAAAAAAAAGTGGCAATGAAAGCGCAAGTCGAAAAATCTATACAACTTTTTGCATGAGATGTCAGTGTTAGATGAACGTGACCAGAATAGTAAACTTGCACGTCCTACCAAAAAAAACACACATACACATTACCGTAACTGTCTTTTATGACAGTGACAATGATTGTGATGATAGAAAAATGGAGGGAAAAATATTATTATTGTGAAAGCATGAAAGGGCTGTTGATGTTTTTGCCGCTACATACAAAACACAATGGTGAAATAAGACTACTACAATTTTCTTGTTTGCTTTCTGTGTATGTCTGTTGCCTTGACCGTAAATAACAAAAAAGACAAAATTTCGGTCTTTTTCTTTTCCAACATTCAATTCTCATGTGAATTTTTTAAGACTGATTGAATACAGAACAGAAAGTATGTGTTTATTTGATGTAAAGAAACGAAGTGAATGTTCATTACTAATATACACGTGTTGACTATAAATCATATTCTCTTCTTCTTTATATATCTTTCTTTTCCTTTTAATATTCATTCCACTTACGTCACGCTGTCTCTTCCTTCTTTTCTCTCCCTATTTTATCATTTTTGTAGTGCTTTTTGAAGTTCCCAAAAATAAAACTTAAAGAAGGCAAACAAAGAATGAAACTTTTCTTGAAAAAGAAGGAAAAACTTTTGACAGCCATTTTTTTCTCGCTTCTTTTAAAAGAAACTTCATCTTCATTGAATGAATGATGAGCAATTAGGCAAAATTGGGTTTATGTTATAGGCAAGAGAAAATAAAGTCATAATTTTTGTTGTTTAGAACTTCTCTTGAGTATAGACATAAAAATTTTTCCGCTCGCAATAAAAAATAGCAAAAAGATGTGAAACACATTCGCAAAATGTCATCATCATTTGGAGGAGTCAAAAGAAAAATTTATTGAGTGGATTAAAACCCCATATGTGACAACATGATGTATAATATAGAGCACAGAAAAAATTCTTCAAACACCATATT
>JACWBX010003524.1:35839-63603 GCA_014622435.1 Polypedilum pembai
TTGATGTTTTTGCCGCTACATACAAAACACAATGGTGAAATAAGACTACTACAATTTTCTTGTTTGCTTTCTGTGTATGTCTGTTGCCTTGACCGTAAATAACAAAAAAGACAAAATTTCGGTCTTTTTCTTTTCCAACATTCAATTCTCATGTGAATTTTTTAAGACTGATTGAATACAGAATAGAATAAAAATAAAACTTAAAGAAGGCAAACAAAGAATGAAACTTTTCTTGAAAAAGAAGGAAAAACTTTTGACAGCCATTTTTTTCTCGCTTCTTTTAAAAGAAACTTCATCTTCATTGAATGAATGATGAGCAATTAGACAAAATTGGGTTTATGTTATAGGCAAGAGAAAATAAAGTCATAATTTTTGTTGTTTAGAACTTCTCTTGAGTATAGACATAAAAATTTTTCCGCTCGCAATAAAAAATAGCAAAAAGATGTGAAACACATTCGCAAAATGTCATCATCATTTGGAGGAGTCAAAAGAAAAATTTATTGAGTGGATTAAAACCCCATATGTGACAACATGATGTATAATATAGAGCACAGAAAAAATTCTTCAAACACCATATTGTCTCTTTTTGTTGATCATCAAAAATATACAATACACACAAAAAGAACAGAACACTCAATATCCTTTTTCTTCCTTGTTGATATCAGCCAGATGACACAATAAACTGGGTCATTCAATATATCATTTTGAACTAAATTTGATACAATTTTTGAAGTATTCGAATTGAATATAATCAATAGGAAATCAAAAACTTTTTGTTTCTCTGTATAAGCAAATATTGAACTACATAGAAAAAGTTCATTTCTGGCCTCTCAATTTTTAAACATCAGCTATAAAAGTTTTTCAATAAAATTTTCAAACTATTTTAAACTACTAAGAGTGAAATTGAGCTCTCTCTTATCCCATTTCTGTATGATAGGGATAAAGTTTATAACATCAATAAAAAGTGGTAAATAGAATCATTGAAAAGAAAGTTCATATAAATTTGATTTACTCGTTTTAAATTGCACAATTTTTTAGCTTTAAAACAAAGTGCAAAAAATTTTTAGTATCCTTAAATGAACAATTTATTCTCAATTAGTCGCTCAAAGATAATTACTACTGAGTAGTATTTTCACAATTATTTAATCATTTCAAAATGACTTCAGCTTGATTTTGTTGTGAATTTTTAAGTTTTTGAAAGGTTGAAAACTTAATTGAGGCTCTGTTTTGTACAAAATTATATTTTTCCCATAAAAATAACAAAAGTAACCTCAAAAACATCGTA
This sequence comes from Polypedilum pembai, assembly GCA_014622435.1. Classification (NCBI taxonomy): domain Eukaryota; kingdom Metazoa; phylum Arthropoda; class Insecta; order Diptera; family Chironomidae; genus Polypedilum; species Polypedilum pembai. The sequence goes on from JACWBX010003524.1 coordinate 37,125, forward strand.
TACATCTAAAATTCTCTTTCACTCACTCACGTTGCTTTCTTAATCGTATTGTATAAAATTTTTTAAAAGAAAAAGAATACATTTGTGCCATTCACCTTCATTTTATCGTAATTCAGAAAAAGAAGTGTGTTACAAAAAAAATGAATAAGAATGATTTTCATTTTTAGCTCTGAAATTTGGGTAAAGAAACTTTCTTGAAAATTAAATTGCAAATACGCAAGCTTAGTGGTTTTTAAATCAGCTCAAAAAAACTAAAAGAGAAAGGAAACAGCAACAACAGTTTCCCAGGTGACTAACTTTCAGAGAATTGTGTTTATACTAACTTTTTCCCTCAGTCCCTTTTCACACACATGCATGTACATCCTTTTGTGTCACGTTTACATTCTAGCATAAATCCATGTGACAAACTTTTTCTACCAGATATTTTTCGTTTTAGTTTTTGTGTTGAAGTTAAATGATTTTTTCCGCTCCCTAGAACAATAATTTTGAGATACATGGAGAAACCTCTATCCAGTTTTGAAAATTATGCAAAAACACTGTAAGCAACAGAAAACTAGGTAGTAGGAGTTCACAATGTAAATATTTTCTCAAGTAGCCAAGACTATCAGAAAAAAAACTAGATAATAGAGCGAACGTTAAATGAGTTTTAACACTAACATGTGTTTGCTATAAAAGCGAGATTAAAGTAAACTTATCACACGCAAAGTGACGCATTAACATCACAGAATATGTTTATGAATAAAACTTGGCACTTGGAATGAGTTGGAATGTTGAAAGAATTTCCCTCCTCAGATCGTTTTATGAAACATTGAGGAATTTCAAGTATTTAAAGGGACTCTGCTCTGTTTTTTTTATTTTAATTAAGAATTGCGTCAATCCAATCATAAAAATTTTTCTGACGTTTCTTTGTTAATAATAGTCCTTAAGTTAAGCTCTTCATACAAAAAAATTGAGTCGAAAAACGAAAAATATGAAAAAAATGATCTGATTTAATTGGCTGAGCAAACAATTCGCATAAAAAAGATTTTATTATTTATTATTAAATTAAATTTCAATTTCGTTAGCATTCCAAGCAGCAGCAGTAATATTAGCTCTTGAACTCGACGTGTTGTATTTGTTATTGTGGTTTTACGTAATTTGAATATCATAACGAGCTCCAATTAGTGAGAAGTTTCTGCTTGTAAAAAGTTCAAAAAGCTGAAGGTCATCACTAGTCAAAAATAAGTGTGCATGTGTTTCCTAGACAACTGAATAAAAAACAGAAAATTTAGGATAAATTTTATTCAAAAATGATGAATTTTATGATAGGCCAAACACATGTATGTTAAAAACTTAATTACTTGTAATAGAAGGTTTTTAGACCTCACGCACATTGATTTTTACAACATATTCGCGTAAAGCTGTAACCTTTCACACTCTCATAAAAGATGAATGAATACTCCTTGAAAATATCGGTAGTGATGTATGCCTCATTAAATTCCAATTAGCGATTTTATTGTTGATTTATTGTGTGACAAACTAAGTTCTCGATATATAAACGTTTTTCCATCTTTCCTTCTTAGTTTTTACATTAATGACTGTTGAGTAATTTAAACAAACAAGACCACTTTTCTGTCATAATTCACTTGCATCACCATTTTTCTTTTAAAAAAAATTGAGAATTTCTCAATGTGTTTACAATATTATGAAAATTTCTTCTTCTCTCTCTCTCTCTTTTTTCTATTCAACATACACACTAAGTTGACAGTTACTGTTACTTATGACTTGGGAGTATGTGTGCCAACAGAGCAGAGAAATTTTATGTGAAAGAGAATTCATTTAAACACATTACGAAGCTCTCAAAAAAGCTCTTTTTGACGTAATTTGGCGTTCATTATATGAATGAAGAAAAAAAGAAAATTTCAAAAGTGATAGTCAATGAAGTAACTAAGTTGATGTGATGAGATGAGTAAATTAACTTCACTCAAAATGAATCAAAGAAATAAACGAGTCACTTGATAAGAGCAATCTCTTTTTGCAAATATTTGAGTTGAAGCTATAAAGCGTGCGAAAAGAGAAAACGATTGAGTGGTTTTTTAGACTAACTGTAATCAGTTGATTGTAGCAGAAAGTAATTGTGTAAAATTCAAAAGTTTCAATTGTTAAATGGCAATATGCGAACAATTAAATTTTCAATAAAATACTCAATACTTCTAAGTAGACATATTTCGATTATCATTGTCTTTCATTCATCTTCAATAAAAAGAAAAGTATTGCGAAATAGAGAGATGCCTACTTAGTTTGTCAAGACAATTTGATGTGCTTGATGATTTCAAAATTTGCAAAAAACGAAGAAAAACAAAAAAAGTAAGCGTGTTTCTTCGTAACTGATAAGATGTAATTTGTTTGTCAATTCTGTCAATCATTTGCTCTTTCCTTTCATCGTCTACATTTGTCTCCATTGTTTGCTTTCAAATACGAGAAAAAATCGAAAGGGAAATTGAAAGAAAAAATCCTTTTAGCTTACATATGTCAAAGTACAATCGGAAATATCTAATCGATAAAATCTGCAAATGTTTCACTTTTTTCAAAAAATATCTTTTGTCTCTTTTTATGTCTTCTTCAATTTTTCTCTCAATAGCAAACATGAGCTCATTCAAAATGGCAAAATTATTAGATAGTTACAAAATGTTGCTTCCATATATAGAACTTTATTATTATTATTGCTTTGTAGAATAGCTATTCCATTGAAAAACAATGTTAGTTTTCTTCAATGTATTTATAATGGTCAAAATGTGCAGACACACGCAAAACAAGAGAAAAAAATTTTATTATTATCATTTTTCTATATCACATCCGAAAAAATTGATTGAAAAACTTTTTTCCATATTATCTTTCAATCGCATTTAACTATTTCCCTTCACAAATAAACAATAACCAATTGATATTTAAGAAAATTAAGCAAATCTTCATATGTGTATATTTACGCAAATTCGATATAAATGCAGAAATTCCACATGATTTAATATTTGTACAACCAAAAAAGGAAGGAGACATGAATTAGGGTCTTTGAACTCGGCAACTATCTATGAACTATGTGAGGCTGTGAACCAGAATTGTTTACAAAAATCCATTAAAGGCGAATTTCTTTTCTTTATTTCATGCTTCTGCTTCATTTAGTGATTATGAAAATGAATGAGAGAATGTAGTGCATAAATATTTGCGAGGGAAAGAAAATTTCTCTAGTTAGAAACTTTATCATTCATGCATGACATAAAATTGCAACTTAACTGAGTTTTACAAAATAGAAATGAGAGGGAGTAGATACATATATGCTCTTGTTCTTTATTAGCATACTAGTGTGTTCAACAAAAATTTTATGAAAGAGAAACTCGATGCTAAAAATATAATGGAGAAATTATTATGATTGTATCATAAATTAAGAATGTGAAGTGAGAAAAAAGCGAATTGAGGAGTGACGGAAAGTCTAGACAAATTTGATGAAACCTTACAAATTCGGTTTTTTTATAAGTAACGAATTTTTTCCTAATTAGCCATTTCATAACATTGAAAGGACTTGAACTTTAAAGGCAGTGATAAAATAGATTCATAACAGTTCAGGATCATTAAAGGAGGTACAAATTAATTTCTAACACTCAAAGTTATTCTCGTCACGTTATTATATTGAAATTTCCTCATATAATCAGTAAGCATATTCTTGAATAACAAAAAGATTCAACCTTTCGCTTTCTTAAGAGAAACAACAAACAAGAATATATACAAAATTGTATCCATTAGCACATTTTCTTTTTCACTTTTCCACTCATTTTGAATTTTTCTTTTTTGCGCTACAAACTTTCTTACAAAACACATTTCGGCAAAAAAATAAATTATAATAAAAAGTAAATTCTCGCGATTGATGATGATAAACGAGATATGAATAAAAGAATACAATTTCTGCAAAAGCAAAAGAGAGAGGCATATTTTTGTGACAAATTGTCTCATACTGAGGATTTATGAATTATTGTTGACGATAAAAGAACACCCCCACTCACTTAATAGAGACTGCGTCTGTTTTGTTTGTGCAGATTTGTCTTCTTCTTCCTTTTCTACATTTTGTGGAGAGTGGTAAAATAATAAAGTTTTTCTTTCTTTGCTTTGTTCCTTCAATACTCATATTTTTAAAAAGAGGGAGGGAAATGTTAGTCGGACCATTATTTATGGCAGATACTTCACATGCACTCAAGAAATAGCAATTTATTTTTATCAAATGGCATCTAAATTTCTATCTTTTCATGTACATAGTAGCTAGTGCTAGATAAGAGAGAGAGTTGAATTTAATAGAAATAAATTTTTTTTGGTATTATTATGAACTCTATGACAACTTATTATTGTGTGGATATTAGAAGTAGAAAAAAAATGCTCTAGCATTATAGAAAAGATTCTTGATGTGCATCGATGTTTTATAAAAATGCCATTTTTCTTTTTTAATGATGCACTTTGAGAAAGAGAGTCGAAAGGGAACGTTCTTCTCTTTTTCACTTACAATAAATTTTATTGTGATGAGAGTTGACATCAACGACTGTAACTTCTTAATTAAATTACAAAATAAGCGCATGTTGAAAAGAGTCAGAAACTCAATAAAAATTCCCTTTCATCATGTGAAAAATCTCAAAAAAAAAAATCTTTTGACTGCTCATCAGTTAACACAAGCAATAATTTATTTACTCCCTCTATTTTTCTCTGTTTGCGCTCAGTATTTTCAATAAATATTTTTTTCTACTCGACAGTGATTACATACATGCAGCAATTGTTTTTTATCTGAGTTATTCAAAGGTACTCATTAGTTGCACGTGTTGTGTTGGTCGTTATTTACAAGCCACGAGAATTAGACGGTTGAATAATACAGCATTAGCGGAAATAGAAAGATGAATTGGATTCATAATATTCTGATAAGCTAGCTCCTAAGAAATATTCGAATATACAATAAATCACTATCATGATTACAAAAAAGCTGTCGAAGTAAAAGAAAAGGTAGATTACTTGATTAATGATTCTTTTTAGAAAAAATCTATTTATAGTCTATCAATCCTCTCTCTCACTCACTCTCTTTTACAGTTTTTATTGTGGCAATTCAAGCAAGTTCTTTGCAACACGCTATTTAATCAGAATAAGATGAAGTAAATTTATGAAGGTTAAGTAATTTTCTAACTCATTAAATTTGAATTATAGATTGTGCGTAAAAGAGTTATCAGTTGTATAATTGGGAATTGAAAGAAAATTACATTGAAAATTCCATCCTTGTGCGTATAATTTAAAAAATGTGAGGCAAGACATCTGACCCACATTGATCTTTCAATATAATATGAAATTATTTCAATAAAAATGTGTTCTAATGAAGAATAAACGATTCTGTTCTGACACAATAGCTCGCTTGCTCATATTATATGAGTAACAAATTCTCAGTAATGTGTTAAAACTTATTGTTTTATAGATATTTTCTGTATTAGCATTACTGAAATGAGATGAGTCTGAGTGCAGATATAAAAAACACACACATTTGTATGATAAAGAGAAAATTCAATTTGCATCCACAATTGTATTTATTTCTACAAAGCTGATGTAAAAATTTTCATTCATTAAATTTCATGAGAATAAAATTCTCCGAAAAGTGGATTTTCACAAAAAAAATGAATGATGAAAGTTAATTTACATTTTGTCAAGCACATTGTTCTGTCATCTTGACATTTTTATCTTCTAGTATGCAATCGCTTAGGAAAAATTTGCAAATTATATTTTAAAACATTAAATCTCATATTGACAGCTTTAAAATGCATATATGAAAAGTTACCATTAAACATACCATAAAGATATGAATAATTTGTTGATACAAATGCACAATATTGTTATGTTTCGCACGAGCAAAATATATGTAAACACTTGCTTATAACAAATCCCAGTCATGTTTACAGCTCAACTTGCCTCTCTCTCACTCTTGAAACAATTTCCTGTCCATTAAACGAAGTATTAATTCAATTTAGGAAAGCTTGAATAAGTAGCTGTAGCTCACATTACAAAGTCAATGAAACTTTAATCTCTCATTGTGCAATATATAATTTAGTGATTATGCTGATGATGATGAATTGAAATAAATTGTAAGTAAGCACCCGTTGTCATGCATTGAGTGAAGACTACACAAAAGGAGGAAATCTTTTAGGAAGCGGGACACATAAATTGAAAAATTAAAGTATCACTTCATTTCAACCAACTATGTGATTGTCTATCTCTACATATAGTACAATTTTTCATTGTTTGTCAAATGATCTATGACTAATTTAAAAAAGTTGTAATAATAATATTAATATTGAAACTCACAATCACATTCATTCATTCGTATTATTACTACTTGACTATTGAAACACTCGCTGTATATATTTCATTTCTTATCAACATATCACAATCAACATCATCATCATCAAGAATATCTTAGACAATTTATCATATACTCTCTGCGACTACTCACAAAACTTCCGGCAATTTATATTCAATGAAATTAAAAAAGAGAAAAAGAGATTCACCAGATTATTTCTGGATCTTGTTAAGCTAAATGAAAAAGTTCATTCGAGGTTTTTCGGATATTTTGATGGATTAACATCCTGAGCGTTATGGTGTATTATTGCGATATGTGTAATTAATTCAGAGAGATTCAACACACAAGCAGACACGTCATAAATCCTTATAATCAGGCTAAAACATCATAAGCACATAGATAGCATGAGAAATGTTTGTTGGTGAGCAAAATGAAAAATGATGATGGAATATTTCGAACGAGAAATAATTATGATGTTTCATAACCATGGCAGACATGTCAAAAAGAATCGTGGACAAGTTTTGGCACATTTTTTCTGCTTATTAGAAAGTTTATTACTTTTACTGGTGAGATAGGCTATTAAAGTTAAAATATTTTGCAAATCTCAAAACTACAATATGCATAATTTATTTTTTATGAAAACCGAAAAATTTGCTCCTAATAAGCAGCACAAAAAGAAAATTCGATGTGTAAACAAAAATTATGAGTTTTGATGAGGAAACCTTTTTAGAATAATAACACCAGGCTTTGTAAAGTAAATATTTTTCTCTCCTCTTTAACAGAAAAATGTGCTGTTGTGTTACGCAATCGACACACTGTTCTTATTTCTTTCAAAAGTAAACACATAGCTAAGAAGAGTAAAGTGAGAGCAAGAATTCCTTTTGTGGTGTGTTAAAAATTTTTCGTGTGTGACTCTTGCTTAAGAATATTTTTTACGCTTCAATTTTTCTTTCTCACATCATTCATTTATCTCGCCCTATAATAGATGATTGGTTCCACACGTGTGTCTCTTAATGACTTTTTCTTCTTTTCTTTCGTCGTCTTTTCTTCGATTTAAATATGTAAACATTCCGATATAAGTAAAACGCACAGTACGATACCAATGAGACCTTCACTTTGTCATCATTTACGGGACTTTTTTTCAGTTCCCTCTTGTTTGTTTTTCTAAATTCAAATTCATGTTTAGATTTATTCAGCTGACTGAGGAGGATTAGAGTCATATAATATGTACACACACTCATACAGAGTGATGAATTTCCAAAAATAATAGAAATTTAAATTTCTATAAGATGAAAACAGAATGATTTTTTTCAGATGTGAATTTGAGTGGCTTAATTTACTGTTAGTGAGCGACTACATTTGTTGTTAATCCAAATATCGAGGAAAAATGTCACTCGCACGACTAATAAGAAGAAAAAAGATAATTTTTCAATCTAAACTTCATTATATGACTGCTGTTTACCTAGTCAAATGTCTTGTTAATCCTTTATCAGTTCATTAAAAATGGAATATATACGATTACACTCTTTCATTAAAAAAGTTATATGTCTCTGTTTTGAAATATGAAAAATGTGTGCGTTGGAAGTTTAAAGAAATGAATAAGAACCATTTAAGGTATTCAACATACTCTTTCGTACGAGTCGTGGTTGTAAATATATATAAAATACTTATAAAAGACACACAATTTAAATTCGATCGAGGAGGTGATTTTTCGCGAGATAAACAAGTTAAAATCATGACCGACCGACATATGATCAATCTCAATTTCAATCACATACAACTCAAATGTGTATTTATTTGAATAATAAGAAAATTTTTTAAAGTGTTTGTTATTATTATTGCTGTGTGCAAAAAACCGACCAAGGTTAAACAATTCGCAATTTAAATAACATACAAGCAACAATCATACTGTCTTAACATGGCTGTTAGGAATTCATTCTCGGTTAATATATTATTTTTTTTGACAAAGAGAATTGCACTGTGCAGAAAATAATTTATTTCAAGTAGACAGATACGCGGAAATCCTTATGAGTAACTGCCATCAAAAGTCGAATAGATTAAATGAGCTTTTCAAGAGAATCTTTATAAACACACCCTATTCAATAGATACACTACATAATCCTTTTGTATTTATTAAAAGCAAATAAAAGAATCATTAGTTTGTTTTCAGCAGAATTTAATAGTTCATTAGAAGCTCATTATTTCATCTCGAGGAGAAACAATTAAGCGAAACACCTTTAGTTACTTTAACATTGCTAGTAATATTCTATTTTATACTCACCGAAAATCTAGACTTAAATTTCTTTGATGTGTTGACAAGCGGGTACGAGTTTGTCCAGTTGGTAGTCCATTGGTACTATTTCGTCCATGAACGGCTGGTTGATTTGCAGAGTTGCTAGCATTTTGACTATTTACGCTACTTAAACTAAGACGCGGTCGATTACGATTTGAATTGCTAAAATTGGTCGGCTGTGGTTGCTTATTGTAAACGGTGAGCGCAGAGCGACATGTTAGCTCATTTGAATTGCTCAATGGCATCGATTTAATTGAAGTCAGACTGGTGGCGCTCGCACTGCTGTTGTTTACATCATTCGTGTCTGCAATTGAAACATCGCTACCCATTGCAGTAGCTCCACCGTTGCAGCATTTGCTTAATAAATTATTTTCACTCGCGTAATTTTCGGAATTGTCTTGATTGTAATGCTTTTTAATGGACGATAACGAGTTGATGGTGCTGCCGTTTGCATAGCCATCACCATTCAACTTCATTAATGACATACTGTCAATTGAATCAAACCCATTCGTTTTTAATGTGGAAGATGAGTTTGACAGTGGTAACGTCGGCTTCTTTGGTGGCAGCATTGAGTCACATTCATCCTCACTATTCAAGCTAATTGGTGCAATAGGAGGAATTGATGGTTTACGCAAATTTATTTCATCATCATCGATCATCAGATTAGACATTTTTTCACGAATATGTCGCAATTTTTCATAATTATTCGTTTCATTTAAGTTTAGCGTCTTTTTATTATTTACGCTATTCGAATTCAACGTATTTGTTGTTGAAGTGCTGCTATTGCTGCTCTTATTTGATTTAAATGCTGAGAATACTGAATTCATTTTATCCAATTGGACTTTGCCGTTTCTGTATTATTATTATTTCTTCTTCTCAACTCACTTTTTACGACAACAAAAATATAAAAGTTTTCAAAATATTTTTCATTTGATTATGATTTAATTACTCTGTGGAATTGGAGACAAGTAATCATCGCAAATAGCTTTCTTTGTGTTTTCGTATTACCAAAATTTTTTTCAAATGAAATGGAAAAATTTTCTCAATTGACGCGAGCCAGTAATGCAATATAAAAATTTTGTTGTTTCTGTTCTTATTTTTATGAAACGGTCAGAGAAAAAATGTGATTACGTAGTAAGAAATGAAGAAACAGAGATTGAATGAGAATGAGAGTGTTTTGTTGATATGATTTCATCAAATTTTATTGTGGACGACATTTGACTTTATTATGCTGGCTCTATTACAGCATTTTTTCTATTGCCTCCATAGGTGTCGCTACTACTGCAGTCAATGCATATCTGAAATTAGAATAAATGAGAATTTAATGTATTAGTAAAGAGAATTTCTGATTTATTCTTGTAAATTAATTTCATCAGTTTCATTCTTACGCCATCAATGTGCGACCAATCGATTGAATTTTGTAATGTAATATAAAATAAAAATCAATGAGGGAGCATAAAAGAGAGTGATTGAGTGCGAGATCAAGCAGTAGTTAAATGGGAGGATACTTAAAAAGACTTAATCATCTTGTGACATGACAGTCACGATAACAATTTTTCTTTCTTTTATTTTTAAATACCCAACAACAAAAGAAGAATAAGAAGAAGAATGAAGAGAAGAAGAAATAGACGGAAGGGAGAGTAAATTTAAACAGATCAATAAACCTAACACATTGCAACGTGTTTATTGAAGCACACAGTAGGTAAAGTGCTTGGCACACACAATGGTAGACGAAAGAAAGAAAGAGAGTTTGTCATGTTTTCAAGTACACTTGACATCCGACAACAACGACAGTGAAATTGGATGCTAATCCGCATAATACGAGATGTTGAAAAAATAAGTAAATCAACTTTCTGCTGCAGCAGCAGTCTTTTCTTGACTAATGGAAAACATTACACAGTTACAATATCTTGATCTATGCATAACTCATAGCTTTTATGATGACTGATTGATGAATAACATAGACATTCAAAGTATCATATTTATTTATGAAGTTCAAAGTCCACACATTCCATTCACATTAAGCTGTTTGTGTGTGCTATGTGGCGTAGTATAATATAAGAGTTTTCACTGCCTGCTCAATGTCAGTCAGTAGAAGAACTAAAAATACTAGGGAGCACAACATAATTAAATCACAATAATATTTATGGAATTTTTATGGTTCAAGTGACGCGACATTATTGCCACAACGCAGCTCAGTGAATATTCTTTATGGTAACAAAACTTCAATTTTCTTCATGTTGCTTGTTTATAAGCTACCACAGGAAGAAGGTACTTTTTTCAACCCTATATGCACCAACTTTTTTGTATAATTTAAATAAGCATTCCCATAAACATCAAGTAAATTAAATAATATTTTATAGTATGTTAAATGAAATAAAACATGCAACAGCATTAAGAAAAAATTATTCAACCAATTACTTTTTTTAACTTTTTTTATGATTATTACACCATAAAAATTTTAATGTCAGCATTTTGTGTTTTAAAAAATTTCCAATTAATAAGTAAGTGTAACATGCTGAGAGTGTATGCAATATTTGAATGCATAGGCACGAAATGTAAATAAAAAGGGGGGAGCAAAGCAAGAAAACAATTTTCTTTACTAAAATGAATGAACTGTTCAATATGCATCAGGTGTATACAAAATTGATTGACTTTCATAGGTGTTATATCTTTTGAAACAAAAAGTGTTATGCTACACTTGGCATATTCAATTTATCGTCATCGAGAAAATTGCACATGAGAGAAAGAGTGAGACCACCTACAACCTTGCTCTCATTTATTAGCAGCTCACTTTCATAATTTTAATTGATGAAGCATTTATTATTATACAGCGGAACGAATGAAGCCTAAATATTCTCACACAGCGCTGCATATACGTAATATATTACTTTTTCATTTAATTCAACACAATTGTCAAAGCTGCTTGTTCATTTGCTTTAAAAATACATATTTTTTCATTAAATATATTAGCCATTGATTGTTATAGTACGATAAATAGATAATCATTAAGCATTAGGGCATTAGCATCGAACCATGAATAAGCAAGCGAACGATTGTAACATAAAATATGTGAAAGTATTTAAGCAGGCGAATTATTATGAAAATATGTATATGTTTTTGATATTGATGAAACTTTCAAATTATATTTTATAGCAGACATGTGCTTCAATATAAAAAATAGTAAGAGACAGTGGAATGTTTGAAAGGGAAATGTGAAAATATTTCCACTCAAATTCAATTGATTTGGTCATAGAAACCTGTTTAGCCAACTCTCAAATTATCATCATCATCATCTCATGCGGCATTCGATGGATCATGTAATAAAAAGGCACTTTCAGCTCAATTAAGTTGTTGCAAGTTGTTGTGGCGTGCAAAAGAGAGAAATATACTTTAAGTGTGAAGGTTGTAAAAAATTTAATTCGTTTAAACTTGAAACAGCAGCAGCAGTTACGGAGTATGAGCAAAAGAGAGCTGAAGAGTTTTCAAGTGAGTGAGATAGAGAAAGAAAAATAATGAAATATGAAAATGGATGGTTAATTAGAAAGTTTTCTACGTATTGAGTAATGACTTAAATATAAATAATCACTTTGCTTCACTCTTCGTTAAATGAAGTAAAGAAAAAACCTTACAACATTAACAAATGAGGAAAAATAAGTTTAATGAGCGATGCACGGGGATTTTTTATCGCTGACATAATTATTCATATATAAATTGTTTCTTTTTTATAGTGTGAAAAGTAAAAGTTTATTTTGTTTATACAGACAAAAAAAAGTCTCGTTGAGTAATGCAAAACAATCAATTTTCTAATGGAAACGAGATTAAGTCCATGCTGTTTATATTTATTATTACGCTACATGACAACAGAAGCTCAATCATTAACTTTGCTCATTTCCCTTTTCTCTCGTGTTCGCATAACGTTATAACATCAGTAGCAGCAACTTGGAAGTTGTCAAGTTAGACACAAACGATCTCGCTTTACAATTTAATGTAATTTTTTCTTCAACGCAATTGTAACTATCTGCTTCTATCCTATAATATCTATTACTCTCTTTCATTTCTCATCTAATTTCACTATCTCATATGTATGAGTCTATCAGTCATTTTTAACTGCAAATTTCTTGTATAGAATGCGTGCGAGAAGTAATTTCTCTGAATGTCATAAGCGACAATGTCAATTAATTGTATTCACTTCTCTTTTGTTTTGATATGAAACGTGCAATGAACCCTTATTTATTTGACAACATCAATAAGAAAAGTTATGTGAAAATAATAAATTACTGTAGTTAGGCATATACATACAAATAATAAAAAGGAGCGAAAAAGAAAAACATTCATATTGTTTTCGTTTTTTCGGTGATTGTATCGTGACTTTATTGGCTGCCGTTATTTATAGTGTTTATGAGCAAATTATTTATTCCTTCTCACGTAGTACGATTAATTTATTTCAATTTTTTGTTCATGTATACCACATACATGTTGCCAACTAATTCTTTTATTTCGTTGCGAAAAAAATTACTTATCAAGCAAAGCTGTCTTTAAGTGATCTCACATGGTTTTTTATTAGCGTATATGTGAATAATTGAATAGATAGTATAACTATAAATGCCAAGATTGAATATGTTTCTACCACCTACCCATTCAGAGCGCATTTTCTATAATTTGATTCATTCATTATGCTTTCAATATAACGTGATTTCAATTGGTATGTTCGTTCACTAATTTTTCAGTAACAACAGTTGAATAAACTTTCATATCGATTTTTTTTGAATACTTGTTAAGAAGATTGAAGCAAACAAAAAATAAGGAAAGAGAGAACACTTGGCACAATTTTTCAGCAAAATAAAATTACATTATTTGCAATTGCAATGATGTTAAATCTTGAATTGGTTGTAAAATCGATACTCTATAAAAGCACAGAGTGTATAAGAGCAAAAATAAGTACTTGCAGATGCTATTCTTGGTTTAAATCAATGTGAAACGATGGACTGTTGGAAAAAATACTTATTTGCAGTCAATAAATGATTTTTATCCATATCAAAAGCATCTCTCTTTTTCCGGGTGGAAAAAGCATATTTTCGAGAGAAATGTTCATTGAATTTTCTTTTTACGATTTTCAGTCGTTTAACAGATGTTTAGGTAGATACAAAAAGAGTTAGATAAAAACAGTATTGATATGAAGTGCATTATTTAAACCTTATACAAAATTTAGCTTTTATTTTACACAACAGAAAAACATTACACCCGTTTTTTAAGGAGAAATTTAATCTTTTCTTAAAAGAACATTAAAGCATTTCCTCAAAGCGCGAATAACTTGCGTACAATTAATAATCTACATGCATACGTATATTATTTTCTCATAGTAGTTACTCTCATTTATAATTAATCTCATGAGATGCGTGATTTACAGAGACAAAATTATTTTTTAATAAAATGAAAATTCTCCGAATTGTGACTCAAATATCAAGAAGAAGCTTCACTCTGCGATTGTTTAGAAATTAATAAAATGTCGTAAAAAAGTAATTGACTTTCAGAAAAGAGCCTTGGAATTATTTCGTGTTAAGTTTTATGTTTCAGTACAGAGCTTTGCATTTAAAAGTGTTTCAGTTTTTAATATTTTTTCGGAATAGTCATCAAGAAATAATAAGACTTTTTGTTTAAATTTTTGATCTCTTTTTGATGAGGCATAAGTGCAAAAAATTCTTTGATGCTTCTTTTCATCCATGTGTGTGTTAAAAATTAAATAAATTTTGATCACGCTGCTTTTCTTTGAAGAAAGTGAGCAGATATCGTTATCATACTAATGCGTTTTTGAATTTTTAATGACATTTTCTTTTTTAAGAATATATGAAGAATATGATGGAGGTTAAAGTCTTCTTTTTTATTTATTACTGTTATCTTGAAAAGTATTTGCATTTTTTTTTCAATTTATTCTTTTAAAAAAATGTTACAAACTCAATCGAAATTATGCCCTAATCTATAAAATTTATTCAATTACACCTGATGCTCATCTCAACTGTCAATTTTATTACAGCATCCCATCAGATCGTTTTATCATCTAATGTATTTACTTGTAAGAAGGAAATTTTCCCGGGATCTTCGTCAGACGACGATGTTTATTTCACCTTCAGTAAATAGCCTTTCCGCACTTATCAATTTAATGGTATTTCATTTCACTTCCAATGATGTTATGTGTACATTTTAAATGCTATTTGCGTTCATGAAATTGATGCACATAAAGAGAGCGAGGCAACTTTCATCGAGGCAACATTTCTCTGTGCGCGCGAGCAAAAGAGTAGCATATATGAGCTCATATAATATGCAATTGCATGTAAACAAAAGCAGAGCCGAGAAGAAAAATCGAGGAATTTCACGTGCGGGTAAGAGATTTTCTTCACAAACTAGTTTCACCTGTATACACACATTTTTTGGATGCTTGTTTTCATTTCTTTTCTTTATTATTGTTATCGGAATTTTTCTTTTTGAAAAATGAAAGCAACAAGCAAGCATACATACTGCATTTCATTGTCATTTTGGCTCTATTTTTGAAATCGATCGATAATAAATTGTTGTGTGTCCATTTGTCAATATACACACACATGTTAAGTACATTTCACGTGCTTGCAATTTTTTCTTTGCTTGACACAATAAAAATTCTTCACACGAATATAAATAACAAGCATAAGCTAACAACATGCGTATGTTTTACGAAAATAGATTTTTAATGATGTAAATAAATGAAGGAATGTGTGGCCATACCATTACCATGTGTGTGTGCAAAATAAAGATCACGTTTAAATAATTTTTGAAAGAAAGGAAAAAACGTTGGTTACAAATTTTCCAAACATGTGGAAGCCATTCTATGATTTGACATTAATAAACAGTTTGAAAAAAATATGTCTATTTAAATAAATTTACTAGAATTATATATAATAAATATCGTGAGAAGATGAATATATGTTTCTGTAAATAGAAGATGACAACATTTGTCGAGGTGAAGAAAGTAGCGTGTGATAGAAAAGCGATGATGATTGCATTTATTTTTTCACTAAAATATATACTCCTGATTTTTCTCACCTACTCTTACTCAATATTCTTCCGTTTGTATTCTTTTCTGCACGAATAAACACTAAATGACAATAAAACGAACGAAGCAGAACATTATTTTTGCCATTTTTCCAATTCAATGATTATGTCCAACAGATATTGAGTGAACGAGACAAAAGCAGATACGAGAATAAAAATATTTGATGCTATTTAGATACTTTATCACGACATCGACGTCACTAGAGGCTTTTCCATTCTATATTTTCTCTCTCATTCTTTCCTTCTGACTCTGATACACAAAACGTTATTGAAAATACATAATAGCGTAGAAATGGGGCGTTGAAGGTTCGATAATAGTAGCGGCGGATATGCTCTTGCAAGGTTAATGAGATTTATTATATTTCTCTCCCCTCAGTTAAATTTTCTAGCTAGAAATAAAATAGCCTGAATTATTTATACTTCGACTTCTAGATAATTTGTTTGACATAAAAACCCCAAAAAATTTCTTCAACAGACCGGAAGATATTATCACAAATTGACTCTTTCACTGTAGAGTCCTTATCAGTCATGAATAAAAATTTTCTTTATTTACTTAAAATAATGCATATAAGTTGTTTTCTGTGTTTACTCGTAAAAACTTCAAAAAGTTTTCTAAGCAGATATTTATGACTTTATGGCTTTGCACAAAAAAACAATCATCATAGGATATGCACATTGTAAACAAAAAATCTTTAAGTCGACGGCGACAACCATTAGTATGTCGGCAATAGGGCAATCAAAATGTAATTTTCATGTACAGAGAGGAAGTTTTTTCAAAAATATTTTAAAATAGAAGGATGAATAAATTGTTTGATTAACACAAATTTTTCTAGATTCGGTATAGTATGACAAATTCATTCTTCATATATGATACTATTCATAAATGACTAAATATACAATAATGATAAGTTTTTCATTCATTGGCAAGTTAGATGATTTTATAAATGCATAAATTTAAATGATGTATTCATTAAATGTTCAAAGTCAAAATTCTGAATGAGAAAATTCATTTTCCGTGTTTCTGTTCACTAAAAACATTCGCACTACGTCATTATGCCATTTTTATTCTTTTACTCTCTTAGGTATTTTTAAAGTGTAATAAAAGATTGAAAATTAAAACAAGTACACGTGGGTTTTAAAAGCTTGTAAGTTAGAAATACAACTTTTAACTGCCTTGTAAAAATATCAGTTTTCTTTTGATTTACGTTGAGAAGATAGTTTGAGAAAAAAAATTAAACACAACCACCGAGCTGCAAATGTTTTCAATTTTTATTTAATTAATTAAGTAATTAGATTTTCGAACGTGATATTCAACCTTTTTGGTGCCGTCAATTCACACTAAAAGAAATTCTTCACATTACTTCGCGATTTTAATTCCTTAAATTCTTTCGATGAAAAGCATTCAAGTTGCTCTCATTTGATGAACTCGAAATGAGGCAGCAAAAACAAAACTTTAAAATAAACGATCGTGAATATATAGTGTAAAAGGCCGAATTGAGCGAACAAAGAGCAACAACAACATATTGCTATCTCTTAATTAACTTAATTTGATTGTCATTTTGCAGTTGAATAAAATGAAAAAGGAGAAACAAAAAATTCCATGAGCATATGTTTCTTACTGCTACTGTCATGATTATTTTTTAAATTTTTCGAACCGTCTTCGCATTTCTCTACTAATACAAATTTAAAGTGCTTCTAAATTCCTATAATATTTACATAGAGGAAGCATTACCATATGTTTCTAGCATATCACGCACATAAGAGTGCGTTGAGTGACATGCTTAAATGCTTACACATAGTAAGTGAGGAAATGAATGGGTTAAAAAAGAGCATCACTTTATGTGGAAAAATAAACGCATTTCTCATAAAATAAATGTTTACACACATAAAATAATAAAAAAAATTGCTCTTATTGAAAGATTTCTCTACAAGAAATGCATTTGCAATATTTTAAGAAATTCATTTCACTTCTTTATTTCTTGTTAAAACTCTTTTTTCATTTTACATTTCTAGGGTAATAGCTTATCTGGAAAGTACGAGGGAAAATGTGCCTCTCGTATTTTATTCTATTCAAATAATATTTTTAGCAGCATGAAACAGAGAAATGTATGAAAAGGGAAAGCATTTTAAGATTAATTCATCCTATGTAAAAAGTATCTTGTTGACTGAAAGTGAAATTGTAAATTATGCGATTACCGACGTGCTCAGAATAAGCAAGTGAACAAAATGATTTTTACTAAAAAGTAGCAAACAATAAAAGAATTGCTTGAGAATTTGCCTTAATTATTTTTTTGCTTCTTTTAACTCTCGTTTTCAAAAAAAACAATGGATCTTTATAGAGATTGAAATCAAAAGTATAAATTGTGATAAAAAAGAAGTTACAATTGTGTGTGCATGTATCTTTCTCTGTTGCAACATGTTGGCTTTTTCATTTATTCATTTGAGAAGAAGCTACGACATCAATTATTTTTAAATTCATTTTTCCTTGTCCTCCTTCTTTCGATTTAGTCATTTTGCAAAGTCAGCCAGCCATTTAGCCAACATTGTTGGAATCCATAGAAATAGATAGGTTTTGTGTGAACAAGATTGTCATGGGTGAGCAATAGCAGTACTTGATGAATAATCGTTGATTCTTTAGTGGTTTCTTTTCGTTTAAAAATACTTATATAGTCAAAGCCAATAACTAGTAAATAATCAAAGTATTTTGATACATGAATCAATGATTGATGGGTAATAGTAGGGACATTTTGTTAATAGGATAGAAAGAGAAAAATTTCCAAAAATTGACATTCTTTCATGTTAATGAAATTACAAAGAAACGACGCGCATAAGTTAAGGGATTTATTCAGTCTCCTATTTATAACACTATGTACCTTACGGTAGATCAAAAGAATGTTTTGGAATTAAAAAGAAGGTTCAAAGGAAATTAAATTCTTTATTAATGGTTCAAAGAATACATATTTGGAATTATTTATAACATTGTGATTACTACAAATTCATGTGTGTTGGAGACATTCTGCGCATGTGAATAGATTTCTGTGAAAACTCCCACGATATCATACAAACACAAATAAGTAATAAGTGAGCAAGTAAGCGAATTTCATAAAAAGTCCAATGATGTAATTTGATTTCATCGCTATGCAACATTTTTATGGCTTTATTTTCATTCTTATGTCACACAAACATGAATGAGCAAAAGAATATATGAGAAAGAGTCAATGTCATATCATGCATGACTATTTTTAAATTTTTGAGTTCTTAAAACTGTCATTTAAAATCTACCATAGACAAGATTTGGAAACAACATGGAGTATTTTATGATCATATAGTCGCTCTAAATTATAAATATTAGATGCAGGTTTTATTTTTTTGAAATTTTATTTGACTCTTATTTGAAATATGAACAGAGTGAAATAAAAGAAAGAACGAGAGAAAGGTAGAAAACGAGAGATAGAGAGAGAACGAAGAGTATAATTATGTGTGGTTACTGTTGAAAACAAAAAAAAACTTGATTCTTTTCACCCGTTCTGACAGAGAATTTCATTAAATTTGTTTAAAAACTTTTTACTATAGAATGTTTTCGTTGCAGTTTAAAATGACAGAAAAATAAATTTAAAGTGAAAAGAGAAAAATCATTAGAGCATCGAACGTAAAAAGTTACGAATGTGTAGACGCACTAGATTCACACTTGAAATTACTACGAATTCGAAATTTTATGATACCGTCCCTTTTTCATGAAATTATACACCAACGAATTATGATGAGCACGCATCTCTTCTTAATTTCCATTCTTTTCCCATGTGAATTTTTTATTCGTCGTGGCGGCTTCATGTTTTAGTACTTCATGCATGACGACAGCGCTTAACGCAAAATAAAACAGTTCTATGTGGCATCGAGCTGTTCCATCAACCCCATTGTTAGCAAATTTAAATTCATGGAAAGTTGTTTTGATTCAGAAAAAAAGAAAAAGTTTGAAAATTATAAGTTAATTACATGAGCGTTTCTATAATATAAAAATTATAGAGCGTCAAGGTTAAAAGACGAACTCATTTTATGTCAAGAGTTTGTGTGTATGTGAGTGGATTTATATAAGTGAATCATGAGAACAACGATATAAAAAAATAAAAATTTCTTGGCATCTCAATGTCTCTCATGAACGTTTTCAAACTCTTATTTTTCAAGTATTCACTCTCATCTATAGAACGAGGAAAATACATCTGGCATATTCACGTCAGAATTTTTCATTTCTTGACCAAAAGCCTAAAATCTTATATTTTTATACATTTTCCATCTTTTTTCTCATAACTCATTCAATTGACTTCGGCGTTTTTATTCAAGAACATCACCACTTCACGCGATATCGTAAAAGTTATTATTTTCATTTTAGCCGTACTGTTAACGATGATGGTGATTTTATCTTAATAACTCCCTATTTCAAATTTTAACGTTTTATACACGAAGCGGCAGCTTTTGTGTTTATTTTAAAACCATGAGAATTCAGACGAGAATTGAAAATATGTGTATGTGTGTGGAAATAAAAGGAATTTGACTTTAGAAATTTGCAAATGGATGCAAATGAACGGGCTTGTCTGACTAAATCATCAAATAAAAACCTTGTGCAAATATCAAAATCTTTTGATGCATACGGAGAGCATTGAGCATTCATGAAGGTATACATATTTGTGTATATGTATATACGTTAAGTAAAGAAAACTTAAAGTAAACATCATCAATCTGAAATGTATACATTAAAACCATGTCATGTTTACATCAAAATGAATTTTTCCGGTTATTAAAAGGAATCTCCTTTGCCTGTCTTTCATATCAAACACAATATTATAGAAATGGGTCATCGCTGTGGCATGTATGCGAATGTCTTTTCATCAACATCATCTGCACTAACAATGGAGTGACGTAAAATGAAGAGCATAAAAGAAACTTCATTAATGGAAGCACAATGAATAAGAAAAGAAAATGCCATTAAAGAGAAAACATGAAGAAAGACAAAATCAAGGACATGAGAAAAGAAGGATGGATGACACGTGGATGAATAACGAGTGATAAGCCTAGCTTAAATTCATTTCCTGAATCATGATGTTTGCGTTTTTGTTTATGAAAATGACGATGATAATGATGAATCAAGTACTATAACTACATATAGTCGAGGGAGCAGATATCGATAGACACAAAGAGGAAAAGGAAGCTTTTACCAACTGTGAATAGGTATGTATATATATGATGATAATAAAACGAGAACGAATGAAAACAAAATCACATTGTCATCATCAAAATATTTGCGGGATTTCTTTTTTTCTCTTTTTTTGCTACAAGTATGAAAACGACTTTTTCATTTCCGATGGCACAAATTACGTCAATATAGAACAACAGCAAACGTTGTATGTACATACATTTAGCGAGATTTTAAAAATGATAAATTTTCGCACAAAAAACCGCACCTAATTTCTTCTATCTCTTTTGTTGCAATGATTTTCGTGCCCCGTTCATAGCTATAATAAATTATCAAATTAGAGGGTGGAAAAAGTTAAGTGGGTGGTTTTCCGATGGTGGCAGGTAGTCACTTTTATTATTAAAAAAGAAAAATAGTCTTCCGAAAGATGGTAAAAATTTGTTTTATTTTTTATGATAGTGCCTCACGGAAAGTTACTAGCATGTCCTTTAGCAACTCACAAACGGATTGTTATCAGCAGCAGTCAAATGCTTATTAATTAAAGAGCTACAAAAATCAAATGTGGCAGACACACCTAGTAACTGAGTGAGAGTGAGAGAGGCGACTAAGCGTTATAGATTGGATTTATTTCATTCTTTTTTCATTTCCATTTAGAAATGAAAATTGGCAATGAAAGGAGTGTGTTAAAGAAGAAAGGAAAATTCTATGAGTTTTTTATGGCACCAATGACCTTAATGAAACCTTCGAAGTTGGCGGCAGTTTAGTAATGTATTTTTTTACTTTGAATTTAAAGAAGCTTGCGGCACCCGTACTTCAGTATTTATGCTTATTTGCAATTTAAATAGCAGAAGAATAAATGCGAAAAGAGAAAGAACATAAAAAGTTTGGGTTAATGACTTTAAATGATTTTGTTTTGTTGTGAAGTATTGCTTAATTTCGTACTCATTTCCCTAAAATACCTCCACACCTTGTCCTCTCAATTTGTAGAAGTAACTTGTGCCCTTTCATTTAAAATTCTTCAAAGGTCGCTTTAGTTAGTAATCAATCTGACGTTGTGTAGGCACACAAAATGCCGTCATGTTGACAGTCACTCGTTAATTAAGTGAACACATTGTCAAATTCTTGTCACTTAATAAAAATTATAATAACAATGATGATGTTAATGAAAAGCAAGAAGATTTTTGTGTTTCTATAAACAAGAAGACGACATTTTTTCAATATTTACTGCCGCTTAAACACAAAAAGAATCTTTTTAGTGACATTAACGTGATATCACTGTCATTTCTTGGTACACAACGATCTCCATCTAGTGACATAACATATACAACTCTTCTCATGTGTAACATGCAAGGTGCTAATAATTTTCAACTACAAATTCTAACAAATTTTGCCATATTTCATTCGAGCTTTACAAAAAGTTCCTTGAATTCACATTGAAACTTTTTTAAATTCATGCTTCAATACTTTGGAGATTATGCAGAGAAGAATGGGTAAATGAAAAAATTTCAATGTCAAATGGAAGTACAAAGCAATAAAATTTCTCATAATATTATGATGTAAATGGTAATTTTTCTGATCTATAGAATTTCAAGTGCATTTCCCCATTTTTTGAATTATTTAACATCATTTTATTATTGTAATTATTATCATAAAATAGTTATTTATGAAACGATTTTTTCTACGTCGATGGTTTTCTTTTGAAAAAATGAAACTTACGAAGGTAATAATAAGCAGTTTTATGTTTTCAAAATTAATTATTTAATTTAATAGAGCGAGATGATGATAAAAAAAGAAATGTCGCAATCCGATGTGTACTTGATTTCCATTCTACAGCAAACTGTGTTGCATTTTATTGCATTACATTGTGAATATTCAATGAATATTGCGAGAATTATTCAAATATTTTTCTTGCTACGACGCCTAATTATTCATTTGCTCATTCATTATTCAATGGAATGCTCGAGAGAATTTTTCTCTTTAAATAGTTTACTACTACCTAGCACAGGTTTTGTGAACATGTGTGTTGATTTGACAAACACAAATAGTTTTCAGATACTCTATTATCAGTCTCAGTAAGAATGCAAATTGAAACTAGAAATCACTTCCAACACACTCATGAACGTCTACGGACAAAATAAAATCAACAATCATGATACAAAAACGTTGTAATACTACCTACTAAAAGAATGTATGGAATTTCAACGTCACTTTGTTAATAATGTTATTGTGAGAAACCATTGTGACAACTTTGACAGTGTATGCTAATTTAAATGGAATGTAAACAAAAGAATTCCTAAAATAAGTCCATCGACGTATGTGAGTAAATGATTGATTCACGTTTTCTGTTCTATGAATTATTGTTATTCAACAAGCGAGATATTTTTCATCTTAAAGAAGATAGATCTTTTTTACAAGAGCGCCTAAACAAACAGACACTTCACACTATGACTGTTTTCTTTTTTTTATCGAGAAATTAAAACAACAAAATTCTTTCCTTCTTTTTCAATTCCAGCGAATAGTCGAATATGATTAAGCTCTTGATTGTTTGCTTTAATGCTTGCTACCACCCTCACTTTTGTCCTTTTTTCGTAAACGACAATTTTTGCATGAAATGAAAGTAAAAAAAGGGCGAGGAGAAAGACCAAGAAGAAATCTCAGAAATAAGAAACACACGAAAGTGTGTGTGTTGATTTGATGTAAAAAGTAAATAGAGAAAGGTCACACGAATAAAAGATATGGCGTAATCATGTAGTGTTCTTGAGAAGAAAAAAGTCACACAATGAATGATTGAATGACAAACTTACAGTTTCGGACTTTTATGATTTTTTCTTTCCTTCTTACAAAGCTTCTACTGCTTTTGATGTAATCTGTAAATAAAGAAGGGAGAGTAATTCAATTAGAAAATTATTCTTTGATGAAAATTTTTCTTCGAAAAAATTAGCAAGCCCTTTTAAGGTCAAATATTTAATATTTGACAAAAAACAGAAAAACTTCATTCAAGTGTGAAATTTAAGAGAAGCGCGATATTTTTATACTCTCATCAACTCATATTAAAGTATGTGCCCTTTGAATTTTCAATTAATTAAAATATCGCGCGCATGTAATTAAGTTATAGAGGGTGAATTTTCATTAATGCATAAATAGATCAAGCCATACTGACGTTATAGAGGCTTTTATGAATAAATAATAATCATCATCGAGGCAACATCAGACGCAATGGTGGTAGGGAAACAAACCGACTTTTATTTTTAGTGAAATATATTAAATTACACACAAAAACTTTATTCGTGAATCTATTAGCTAACAAAAAACAGTAATGTTGACAACTTTTACCCTCAACCAGACAAATTTCTAAAAGAACGCGATAATATTTCCGTCAGAATAAAGGGAATTCGAATAATTTTTCTCGGTCAATGAATGTAGATTAAGGGAGAAAAACAGAAAGACAATTTTTTTAGGGAGAGGACAAGAGAAAGTGTGGCATGTATATAAAATTCAGATCGATATCGTTTTTTGAGTGACCTAAATTCATACATACAGAATGAAAACAAGAGAGAACTATATAATTAATGCCTTTCCTATGTCTCTAGATCGCACACCCAAAAATAGAATTTTTAGCTTTATGCTTCACGCTTATCATCTATTTACATTTATTCTATATGTGCTATTTTCACGCTTTCATGTTCATATAATAGATGACACGCAAAATGCAAGGCATGTGCTCAAACATTACATTTCATATTTAAAAGTCTATTCTACTTTACTCTGCCGATTAACAAGCATGATGATGGCACTTTTTTGACCCTAATCTCAACAGACTTCACGCTACCATTAAAATCATAAAAAGAGTATTTGAAGACAATATTCAACCCCAACATAAATCTAAGTGAAACCTAGATTTTTGAAACATCAAAAATCACCCATTTGACATTGCTTGAGAAAATTTTCTCCCCTTTTTATATCACACTTTTTTAAGACAGCATCAACATTCACTTGCGTACTCACGCATTTTTCATGGAATAAAAAAAATTGACAATGGTGAAGGATGAGAATCAGAGAGCATTTAAGGATTATTGTTAATCAATACTACTTCGTACAACATTTACTGTCGTCTCCATTTAGAGCACATTGAGAAAAGGGGAGACGATAAAAAGCAAGCAAGTAGACTCCAAAAGAGCATAACGTGGATAAGAAGGAAATTCTAAAATCTATGAAAGAATCCCGTCTTCACCCTCAATATGCTCTTTATTGTTTGAACAAGAGAATATTTTTTAGACAACTATCTCATGATAGATTTTAAATTTCTATAATAAAAAAAATGTTTTTAGCTCTCTTTTTCTTATATTATTATTGTTTGAATATTTAAATTCTAACTGGCAATATTTACATACAAAAGTAAAGCCATAAAGTTATTATCAAATGAAAGCAAGCAAGACACTTAGTTTTAAATTTTTTTGCGCAATATCTGAATTATCAATAAGTAGAGAGTGCAAACAGTTTTATCTTATCTCAAAAGAAGAAAAGTATTGAGTAATTAACCTTTTATGCTAACTGTGTTAATAAAATATGAAAAACCAGATTAGACTTGAATGTTTTCTTTCATTTAGCGCTTTGCAAACGTATGTCAATTTTCGAGAAAACTATTACCAAAAAATTTATTTTTAGCAAAATATTTTTTCTCGATGTTTTTCTTATTAAAATAAAATATTTAAATAAGACTGGTTGATTTGCATAATCTACACACATTCATATAAAAGCCATTTTATTCATTTTTTAAAGAGTTCAACAAAATCTTTTTATCATTGAATACTTAAGTAAAAATATCAAACTTTTGATGCTCTGAAATAGAAATTAAAAAATTTATACACATTTCAAACTGCGAATTCACTCGTCACTCTTTTTTTTCACTGGAATTACTCATCAAAAATCACGTAAGATTTGTTTTATTCCGGTGGATATTTACTTCAAAAAATTTTTGAGCTCTCTAGTTTGTATCTAACAAATCAAAAATATTTCGATGCGGCAAACTCGTATATTTTTAATCAACATTTGCAAAATGAAATGTTTATGTTTGCCACAGAGTTTGACGAGAAGATGCAAGCGGCAGAAAGTCGAGTCGATTTTTAACAAATTTTTAATATGCCAAACAAAATCGATGACGTAGTACAACCGACAAAAATAACGAAGAGAGCGTTTCGAAAAAGCAGAATTTAATGAATTTCCATTAAAAACCAACAACCGACTGTGTATATATTTAATAAAAATGAAATAGAGAGAAAGAGCAGGAGGGAGCACACAAATTCCTTCATATTAGAGCATTGTTTTATGCAAACAACGAAATAAATTTTAAAAACTGCAAGTTGATTTTTAGCGCATTTTTGGTAACAAAAAGGCAGCTTATACACTCACTTTGGCTGGCTGGCTGGCTGGCTGGTTCACGGGTGAGGAACGAGATCTCGAAAACTACAATAGCTAGAGACTTGCGGTTTTTTGCTTTTGTTTTGTGCTATCGAGTTATTGGCGGCATTTCTAGTTAAAAAGCTGTCACTTATTGCATTACTCG
>JACWBX010003524.1:67908-85309 GCA_014622435.1 Polypedilum pembai
TCATAAAGTGCCTAGTTTTAAAAATAAAAATGCAAAACACAGTAAGGTTTGCGAAACAATATTTCGAACTTCTTGGTAGATGTGATATATTTATTCATTTCTTAGAAATAGCAATTTAAAGATCTGAAAATATTATTTTTAAAATGAAAAGACACAAAAAGAAACTCATCAACAGAGCAAAGACTTTCTTAATCATCAAATGAGGTCATAATGTTATCATTTTGAGAATTCCTTTTCTTTCACTGTTTCGTCACGTGATTAATCTTATTCACGAAGTCATAGTCTAGTTTAATTGAGTGAATAAGGAGTTTTATAAACAAATTATTGTATAAAGAAGACGAGAGATAAGGTAATGCAGTAAATAAGTAAAAAGTACTCATAAAGAGCAATTTATTCTTAATACTTTTTGAGCTGATTGAGGAAGAAAAAAATGATTCAAGTATATACCTATTAATTTTGCTAACTCAAAAAGAGAGTCTAATAAAGAGTGACCCACATTCGTTTTAAAAAATTATTACATTTGGTTCAATTCACCAAATCGCCAAATATGCTTAATGTAATCATATTCAAAACCTTTTAATCGCACATAATTTGGCCTCAGGCAAATGACAGATTTGAGAGGAAATTTTATTATACGGTACATACAACATATGCGCTCTCATTCAATGAAATACAATTTTTTTACTACTTCTCTGCGACTCAACGTAGTTTTTCATTCTTTTCGTTTGGGTGTGACGGGAGAGATGTGGGAAAAATTGGAAAATCCTTGTCCATGCGAAAATTACGTATATATAAAGCGTGTGAATGTATTGGTGCGCTAGAATGGAGAAGCGAGGAGGAAAGAGAGCTGCTCCTCGAATTATCTATTAAATTAAAGCTGACTGCGTGGATAGCTAGTTGTCTGATTGATTGAAAGAAATAATGCGTTTTCTTAATAATAATTGTTGCTACTCGAGGGTATGACGAGAGTGAATAAGCATGGAGGGAAAAATCAATTAATGCACCCTCATTTATAGTCGTGTTACATACCGAATATATACAACAATAATGATGCTTATGCTTCTGTGTATTCCTTAAATTTCTTTTGTCAATGTAGTGGTGCGCAATGAGTAAATTTTTGTTGTTGTTATGCGCCCAAAATGATTTTTACTACTGCAAGCACTTAAATCCACAGTAAAAAAATTAGTTTCAGCTACTTTTTTGGTTGTACAATCTGGCACATAAATCAAAATTTCACCTAATGCACTCAATTACTTATTTTACGGCTAATTTGCATTGTAACTTTTATTATTCGCCACTATTTTATATTTCTGCATAAAAATATCTTGCTTTTTTGCAACTTTTTAACTCTTTTTGAAATCATACACTATCAATTTAACTTTTCAATGTCCATTTAATCACTACTTTCTATGCTTTAGTCCAAATGTCTGAAATTTTAGTGCGAATATTAAATTTTTCTTTTTCTCACTAATAAATATTTTTACAATTTTTATGCTCAAAAATTAGGACTCTTTCACTACAGAATAATGTAATTTTTATCAACTATCTAGATTTTATCAAAAAAAAGTCCTTAAAATCCGTCCTGTTTCACTTAATTTTGCATTTTCACAGATTTTTTTAAAGAGATTTGCAATACGCGTTTGATTACTTTGAAATTCTAAAATGTTTTGTGCAGTGAGTGAGTGCTTTAATGTTTTAATAAGATTGCTGTCAATTTCAAGTCACATGCTGTCAGTTTTCTATTCATGCTGTAAATTTAAAATTATTTTACGTACGTATTATGAACGTTAAAAATAGAATTTAGTTTTAAAACTTAATTAAAAGATTTAATGATTTAATATTAGGACGTATCTTTAATTATTTTAATCGATAATCAATAGATTAAAAATTGCTGAATGAAATCAATTTGATTTTTCTAAAGATTAGAAAACCTTATACTTTGTATTGTTCGAATTCTTATTAGAAAATAAAAAAATTTTTAATCTGATAAATGACTTATTTTTTGTTGTCAATAGAAATTGATCTAATTGAACTCGGATCGAAATCATTCTAATTTAAAAGAAAACTCAAAATCAAAATTATAATATTTTAATTTATGAAACTTTATATGACTTATAAAAATTTCTAGTTTTGTTTTTTAAAATATTTTCAAATTTTCAAACTGGCATTTGACTGGAATGTTTTTTGAATTTTCTTATGATTGGAAAGTTCTTTGTCATTTCAAGTATTTAATTGATATTACAATGAGCAAAAATTTTGAAATTTAATTTCTGATTATACTTTAACTGCTGTTTATATAAAATTATTTTAAATTTATTATATTAATTTTATTATAAAAATCCTAACGCTTATTCTCAACATTTCAAATTGTGTGAACTAAATAAAAATTTCTCTACAAAAAACTAATACATTCAACCAGTTAATAGTCACACACACAATTAAGAAAAATATTTTCACTCTGCGTAAAAGATTTTAAAAATTTAAAAAAATTATATTTAGGTGGTAAAAGTTAATTTAAACACGATGCTTAGTTGTGCAATTTGTGCTGACCTTTTGCTAGCAACGGAATCAGTATCATCCACACTCTGTGGACATGTCTTACACACGAATTGCATTTTTCGTTGGCTATCGAGGTGAAATCATTGAGGAGATTTATTTAGTGTTCCTCTTTGTTTACAAAATATCTTGAAAATTGCATTCTAAAGTGTGAATCACTAAAAATCTTATCCCTCTTGCAGTAACCGCACGTGTCCGCAGTGCAGACATGTTTGTGATAAAACTACAGTTCATCGAGTATTTCTGCCAGAACATCAATTCGAAAATAATGACATATTGGAAAAACTTAATGAAATTTCAGTGCAGAAAAAAGAGCAAGAAACAATGATTAAAAATCTCGAAAGTCAAAAACGAAAATTAGAACATGAGTTGAAAGTGAAAAAGAAACAATATCACAAAGTTCTGCAACGTCAAAAATATGAGAAGCATGGCAAAGGTAAGTGTGCATAGTGAATGTTGACTTTCACTTCTTTGCTCACACTACATTAAATATTTATGCTATTTTCAATCAGCCAACATTCCCCGACAACACCCTCAATTTCAACCATCAACTAGTAGCAGCAGTCATTCATCGACATCAGCTAGTAACAGTACTACAAATGAAAAAACTCCATCATCATCGAGTTCCACTCGTCATAAACGCAATCTTAATAGAATTATTCGATCAAAAGAGTATTTTAGGCAAAAAAGAGCTGCACATAGAAACAATAATAACAATAATTCTATTAATGCAAGTGCTGATAGACCACCCAATGTCGTCATCGAGTAATTTCCTTTAATTGTTCATCATCACCGTTTAGAAATGGATTTTCGCCTGCCACTTCACTCACTCACAAATGTCTTTAATATATATAAAATTAAATCTGTGAGAGAGAGCACGTCATAATGACAAACGCTCGTTTATTAATAATTAACATGTATAGTTTTTAAAAATAAAATTGTGTATTTTGGAGTAAAATTCAAATAAAATTAATTTTATCAATTGAATGAGTCTAGAAATATATCTCTCTTTCTTTTGTACAATACAACAAGACTATTGAAACAGATGATTTTGGAGACATTTATTACTCATTCCATCTATTAGAATTTTAATGTTGCAACTATTTGAATTTAAGTTTTCATTATTTTTACAAATTTAAATAGTGAGTTGTCTTAATAAAATAAAATTTTTAAGAAAATAAACAAAAATAATTTTATCTGTTTTTAACGATTTTTCTTAGATTTAAAAATTAACGTTTGAAATTATTGCAATGTAATGCGCCTTGAAGATAGATTGTTATTTCAATTGAATTTGATTGATTGAATATAAAGTATTTGATTAATAGGTTTATTAGGTTGTAAGCTTTAGTAATAAAGAAATAATATTCATCTATCAGATTAAAAAATTTTAGTATTGAAATTTATATGATATTTGCATAGTCTTTAGGGAAAAAAATCCAGAAAACCTTATAAATTATATTCTAAGGTTTTTTGCTTCTTTTTTATTCAGAATGCATAGCTTATAAATTCACTTTGACTGTTTAGCTGGATGGCTGTTTTGAGATCTCAAAAACTAAAAAAGCTAGAGATTTCCGTTTTTTGCTTTTAATTTGTGATATCGAGTTATTGGGGACAAATAAGATTTCTAAATTCTCACTAATTCAAATAAATAATTGAGAAATTAAAAGAAAAATTTTCCATATCGAAATATTATATTAAATTTTAATAAATCATTATTTATTATTTCATAAAATCATTTTTAAAATATAAATCACCAAGCTAGAATTGACTGTGAACATTTGCAGTGATCACATAAATTGAGATTTATATTATTTGAATTTTAATTTAACTAAAACCATAAAATTGCGAAACACAAAACTTGTTGCCGAATAAAAATTTTCTGAGTTAGATTTAACTTAATCATTTCTGTAAAAAAAATAAGTAAACTCTGCTTTCAAGATTCAATTATTTTTTATGAGATCTATTAAAAAACAATAATCTGTTGGAACAAAAATGCGCTAAAGTACTCTATAAATGGCCGTGTACTTTTCCACTCGTTTGTTTTAAAAGTCAAGTGAAAAAATCATGTCGCTTTTTCACATCACAAAAAAGAATATTATCTTGGTAGCTAATTAAATTAGTGTGAAAATTATAGAAATTTTATTAACAAGTGTGCACCAAATCACAAAATGGATGCGGAATCTTCTAACACCGCAAAGTCAATCATGTCTGAGGACATTCAAACTATCAAGGCGGTTCATTCGAAGCAGGATTTTACTAAAACGGAGCTGTTAAAGCTACTGTGCTATATGGAAGGAGAATTACAGGCTCGTGACATTGTTAATGCTGTACTTAAGGTAAGTTCAATATTTATTGAGATGTTAAAATACATTCAAAATATTGATCATGTTGGCATTTTTCAATTCTACAATTGCGTCTCATCCTTATTTACATTGTAGTCAGAAATGGTAAAGAATCTCATAAATACTAACAACGCAGCTTATAGCACACCTGTGGATAAAGTAAAGCTCAATAACCCTCATGCAGCGCTCTTTCGTGATAATTTTGCAATCGCTGGTAACATTACTAGTCGTCAAACGTCAGCCATGGCAGTGCAGTATGAACGAAATATTCGAGAATTATACGAACAACAACTTCTTGTGTTGAGTCAAAAATGTGAACAGCAACGTCAAACGCATGCGAAAATTGTTAATTTACTTAAAATCACACGCGATAAACATCTCAAGTTGATGCAAGAGATTGATGAGGAGAAACGGCGGAAGCAAGGCGATGATGATAAACCTACAGGTGCTTCAAGTGTTGAATGGTCCAAGATGCAAGAGAAGCTTATTGAAGTAGAAGCAAGTCGTGAACAGTTAAAAGAAGAGCTTAAAAAAGTGAAAGAGCTGTTAGAGACAGAACGTATTGAACATAAGGAAATTGTCATTTATTTAATGGAAGAACGGAAGAAAATGAACATGATGCGAAATGAAGAGCGAAAAAGAAGTGAGGATTTGGCACAGATTCTTAGTGAAGAGAAGCAACGTGTAGATACGATTGCAGAAGGCCTTGAAGAGGAAACTAAAAAATCTTTACGACTAGAAGCAGAAATGGAAAAACAAAGTCAAATACATGAACAAGAACAAAAGATGATGTTGAAGAATATGGCAATAGAGGAAAAAAAGTAAATAGCTAAAATTATTTTCTAGATTAAGCAAAAATTTGATTTATATATGACTTTTTAGGGTCAAAGATCTCGAAACAGAAATCACACGATTACGAGTAGAAAATGAAGCTTTGAAAAAGGCCGCTTTGGCTGTAGGAACAAATCCAATGAGTGTAGCTAAAGTTATTCAACCGACAGCTACTGTTTCTTCAGTTCCTGTGTCTGGACCAAGTAAATAAAAAATTTTAGTGTGTTATAATTTTATGACTCATAATTTTATTTTTATTTTAGCTACAGGAATAGCGCGCTCAATATTACCAGGTCAAGTGCTTCGGCAAGAAGCGTCAAATGCATCACCAATGGCCGCAGGCTCATCAAATGTAGCGACTATAATACGAGCTCACAGTGTGCAAAACCCACCGCAACCACCAGTGAAAAAATCAACTTTTGCCAACTCAAGAGTTGCTCCTCCGATTCCTCCGAACAAACCTGTTATAAATAAAAGTGGAACTGCAACTACAACCGCCAATCGACAGATCTCATTCCTTCAATCATCATCGACCGTTCAAACAGCTGCACAAGCTATCGCAGCGCAAAATGCCAAGGAAGGTGATGAGGAATAAGGAGTTGTTGTTGAAATACACAAATATTTTCCCTTTTTATTATTAATGCATACGTTAGTTTAAAAGTTGAAGGATTTGAAATTGGCGATTGATAACTGAAGGAAATTGCATTTATTTACTGTAAGATTAAATGAAGATTTTATTGAAAATGCTGATAATTGCATTGGTTTTCTTCCTTCTATCACAACCGCAATTTTTATTAGTCATTTAGATAACTTTAACAAGAAATATTTTTGCTTCACAGAAAAACTAAGAAGAATACAGAAAAGCAGTCTATGGTATCGTATATAAGAAAGAATTGTCCAGTATTATAATAGTTTGAGGATAAAGGAATGAAATTATAGGCAAACAAAAAAATTCATATTGTAGCATCATTAAAATAATATGTAACACAAAAAAGTGACTATAGATTAACATAAAAAGAATCACAAAATTATTAAATAAAAACTCTACTCTCTTCGAAGATTCATACTCCAATTCAGTATACAGTGATAAAAGAAATTTTTGCTTACTTTTCATAACGGCTAATTTAAATTCTTTTGCAGACAACTTTGTGTTTTTGATTATTAGTAAAAATGTTGCTTCAAAAAGTAATTTTAAGAAATTTCTCATCAAAAGCCATTGCTTTTAAATATTATCCAAAAGTAACTGGAGTTCAGAATCATGCATTAGTGGATGGAATCGCAATAACTCAGGATCAACGAGCATTTGTAGCATGGCATCCAAAAAAAGAATTTCCTTACGAATTCACGCAGCCAATTCCATCAACTGCAAAGCAAGTTAACGATTCGTTGATGAAGGAAGAATTTTTGGAAGCTGCAAAACAAGCACATAAACACAACTATCCAAATTTAGTGAAACAAAAACTCAGTGCAATGACTTTCACAACAAAACATCGATGGTATCCAAGATCAAGAGACAAGAAAGCAAAAAATACAGAAATGGATAGACCGTATCTTTAATTTTACTTAAAATTTTATGCTTTATTACATCTAGAATAAAATTAGAAGTTTAATCTTAATCATAACGTTTTCTTTTCTTAGCTAAACCTTCCAGTATTTCAGAAAACTTATTTCGAGAAGGATTAAGATTTTGCTGCTGTTGCTTTGAACCTGAAGAGTATATTGAAGATGATGTAGATGATTGACTTTTTAAGTTTCTGTGATGTGGAAATGATGGCATGAAGCGAGGATCGCTTGGCAATGGAGGTTCCTTAAAATAACTCGAACTGAGGCTTTCTTCAGCTGTTGCTCTTTTCTTTGGATCATACATGAAAAGAAAATTCATGAGTCGAATGCCTGCTTGTGAAAGATATGGAAATTTTGTTTTTAAGTTATTGTAAGGTTGCTGCTTTAATGTAAAATTTTGACAAGCAGGTAACTGTTCAAATCCAGACCAAATATTTTCAGAAGGAGTTCCTAATAAATCAACTATCATGTCGAGTTGTGATATTTCACCCGTCCCAGGAAGAAGAGGCTTATTTATTAAAAGTTCTCCTAAAATACCTGAAATGAGATTAATTTATTAGTAAAAGCATAGTTTTATATGAACTCAACTCACATCCAACAGCCCACATATCGACAGCAGTTGTACAAGTTGTTGAGCCAAGTAATAATTCGGGAGGACGATACCATAAAGTCACTAAATTCGGAGTCATTGGTTTTGATGGGACACTAAAGCTTCGAGCTAAACCGAAGTCAGCTATTTTGAGACATCCTTCATCTGTGAGAAGTAAGTTGCTGACTTTAATGTCTCTGTGTATGATGAATTTTGAATGTAAATACTCAAGACCACGTAAAAGTTGTATAACAATACATTTGACTTCTGACTCAGTAAATGGCTTTTTTAAATTATCCAATAAACTTGCTAAATCTTGCTCACAATATTCCATGACGAGATAAATTTTTTGAAGTTCATTACCAACAGCGACTTCATGTAATTTCACGATGTTTTCATGATTGCATTTTTTCAATATCGTGATTTCTCGTAAGCAACTTATAGGGAATCCATCTCTGAATAAGTCTTTATCAACTTTTACCTTTTTCAGAGCATATTCCTTCTTAGTTTGTTTATCTCTTACTCTATAACATATTCCGTATGTGCCTTGTCCTAATATATTCATTTTCTCATAACATTCTACTGAGCGAGGCTTTTGAATCTGAAAATTTTAAAAATTCAGGAATGTTTTATTTGATTTTATTTGTTTACTTACAATATATTTGTCCTCTAACTCTTGCAATTTCTTTGACTGAAAGTTAAGTATGAAACCTTTCTTTCTTATTGGTTCATTATCGTCTGCCATTATACTATTAACTTTAAGAATTAAAAATTGTAAACAAAACCTGAGTTGAATTCAGCACCATATATTACTACCGTCTTACCTATTTTATAATGACCGGCTTTTATAATAAACTAAGGGATGAGAACTTTATTAATTTGTAGCAAAATGCAATTTTTAATAGTGTTTCACAGATTTTTGTGAAAATTTAGCAAAAAGTAGAAGAAGAAGAAGATTTTCAATGAAAAAGTTTGTTATCTCCTGATATAAACTTTTACTAATTACACATAATTTTTTCTCTGTACAACTGTTGCGCGTAATAATGTAGGATATATGGTCCATATCTGCTACAAAAACTGAAATAATAATTAAAACTCATGAATAGAATTTTCAGGAAATCAAAAAAGTTCAATTGTTTTTATTATATTTAGTAGATAAATTCTGAGTCAGCAAATATGAAAATCGAAAGCTTTTAATACATCAATTACAGCTGCTTCTTAAATTCTATTATTATTAAGCCCTTATGTCAATTATTTAAAAAAAAAGAAAACATAACAATGATTTATTCTCTTTCTCAGTATTTTCATGTGTAAAAAATTCATTTGTGACCCTATTATTATCAATTAAGATTGGGGAGTAAATACTGTCATATGATAAAAAAAACCATAAAATTATTTGAATTTTCAGTGCTTTAAAAAGGAAGTTTTGTTTAAATTAATGAGGAAGCTTTTCATACTCGCGTTGATCAATAAACACATAATTAATTAATTCTAGTTATTTAAATCAAAAAATTCTTCTAAAGTCTATCGTCCATTAATATTCTACTTGCTTGCGTCATAATCTTATGTGTGAATTAACAAATAATTTTCATAACTAGGTAGGTAGGAAGATATTTTAATAATTATGCTGTTTTAGCTTCAAATATATGTATCATATAAGTTGTCTTGTAATAGCTGATTACTTTTTTTCTTGCACTTAATTGGGACAATTATTATAATAATTATTACTTTTAGTGATGCAATGCACCACACACATTTTCTTTTGCCTAATGTCTTTACAATTTTTATGTAAGACTCGAATTAATTTTTAATTATGTCTAATTTAAATTTTATCTTCTTCTCTAATTGGAAATTAAATTCTGAATTAAAAGAGAAGTTCATGAAGGAGTTTAGATTTATGAGGAAATCATTTGTTGTTGTGGTTGTGACATTTTGTGATCGTCATTTCGATTTGGAGATGAGTGTTTTGCAGGTGATATCATTGGCTCTGTCGAAGGAGTTGAGGCTGAAGTTGTTGGTGATGATGAGTTGGGATTAGGATTAGGAAAAAGTGTACCTTCAAAAGATACTCCATTGAGTTCCAACTTGACTACTAGCTGCTGTTCACCTGTCGCTGAGCTTTCTAAAATTTGAAATTTAATAAATTAATAAACTTTAAAAGATGATGAATGTAAAATTATTACCTTTACCGATGATTTTAAATTGCATTCCATTAAGAATGGGAATAAAAGAGTCCAACCCATTGGTTGTTTTGTGATGATGTCTTATTGGCGATTGTAAATGATGACTACCGTTATCATTATGTTGCGATTGCTGTTGACGTTGCGGTGATGGTGATTCTGACCGCTTGTTGTCTTTTATCGGTGTCAAATGTGAAATATTGTTGTTATTATTATTGTTACTGGCGTGATGATGATGTTGATTGTTATTAATGGATGATTTCCTTGAGAGATCACTATTTGATCGAACTAAGCCTCGTTTAGCTGCAGGAGCGTGATAATCTATCAATTCACTGTGATCACGTTCACGTTTTATAGAGATGGGAGAAGGTGCAGTCGGAATGGGCGATGGTGTTTGTTGAAGATTTAGTGCTTCTTCTTGTTGTACTTCAGGTGGACTAGGATTGTGCTGATTAAGTGGGTTTGTGTTGTTGTACATATTCCATAGAGCCATTCGTGACATTTCTAATGCATTTAAAGCCTCGCGCGATACATCTGGTGGGCTTTGTGGGCCTAAAAAATATAAATTTTTCATCAGTAAAATATAAATTTTTATAAAACTTTTTCTATTACGTTTTATATCTTTTGGTGCTTGGAAAAGTTTAATGTATTCAAGCATTCTTTGTTCAATATCATGTGGAACCATACTTGGAGCTCCCATTAGTCTATGATGATGCTGACTTTGTTGATTTGCATGTGTAACAAGTGAAAGTGGTGACATTTGTTGAAGACTGTTAGGTATTGGTGATCGTTGCATTTGTGGCTGTAAAAGCATTATAATTAATGAAATTTCATGGTCTAATGTCTTTATTAAACTTACCAATTGTAATTGTTGCTGCATCTGTGATTCAAATTGTCCATAACTTGTTCGGCGACCTTCTCGTCGATTGCCATCAATTGCACTTTGCAACTCAGCTGGCGTGCTCAAATTTTTCTTCTCACATTCATATGGATACAAATATTTCATATATCTGAATAAGAACGAGAACAATAAAGAATAAGAATGAATGAACTCGCTCACACATGTGGGTGAAAATCTTTTGATCATTGCTGTTAAGAAAACAATCATTTTTGCCAGACAAATTGGCATCACGCGAGCAAAAAAACTGCTTTTTATGTGAATCATTGAAATTTCATAAAGAAACCGAAAAGAGTTGAAAGAAAGCTATCTGTCGGGAGATTATAATACACAAAACAATGATCTTATTCATGATTTATGTAAATAAATTTAATTTTTGTAAATTTTTCATCAAGATGTTTTTTCAATTTTATTTAAATTTTGTTTTGCCTTCGAAAATGTCAATTTTCGACGTGTGTACAGATGTAATTTCATTCACAAAGCTATTAAATGATTGGCATACATAGAGTGCGTAACATTAAAAAAATCATTCTCTACATTTTGCTACAGTATTTTTTAAACATTAAAATTTCTTTTTTTTTTGTAAGATCGTTTAATTTTAAATACTATAAATAATTCAAAATTTAAATTAATGTAAATGTTTAAATAGTATTTATGCTGGTAAATTTTCGTAAAAATAAAAGAATTACTTTTAAGATTCGACTAACAATCAAGTAAGTAATAAAATATTATTTCGTATGCGGCCAGAGTCAAAGAAAGAAGAAGAGAGAGCAGCAAGATGCAGTCAATCTTTTAATTTTAATATACAGACATGTTTTATGCGATTTTGATTTGCATTTTCCAATCAAATTTATGTATTGTTGTTTTCAAAGTATTTCAACATGAATTCCCGAAAAAAAAAATAAAAAAAAGAGGCAAAGGAGAGAAAATATAAAAATGCCAGAAATTCATCATTCATTGCATTGGAATCGGTGGTTTCTGCAGTCAGTGGTTATGGCGAAAGGGCTTCCTCATGAGAAACACTTCGAGACGCGCAAAAATCAATCAGCAAACGTCCCTGTACATAAACGAATGAAGAAGGCACACAAAAATTAAATGCCTTTGATGTATGGGCGGTATTTCGCTAATAAATCATTCATAAAAAATCGAATGTGCATCAAAACTCATTTCATTCATTCATTTATCAAAGCATAAAATTGCAAAGTTTTATTGGCCTCGCTTAAAACAAATTTT
Source organism: Polypedilum pembai (assembly GCA_014622435.1). Classification (NCBI taxonomy): domain Eukaryota; kingdom Metazoa; phylum Arthropoda; class Insecta; order Diptera; family Chironomidae; genus Polypedilum; species Polypedilum pembai. The sequence continues at coordinate 80,101 of JACWBX010003524.1, forward strand.
TTTAATGAATGGCAGATTTTGCTTGCTTTTTTCAATATACATTTGTAATTAAATATTCATTCTATGCATTTTTATGTTACATGATTAAATTGATAGTTATAAAAAAATGGTTGGCAAGCGAGATGGGAGAGAGAGAGAGAGAAAAAGGAAAAAGGTATGTCTGAAACAAATGGCGAGGCAATAAAAAAGAGAATTTTAAACTTTTATGCTCAATGTGGAAGGAAGGATCTCACACACGGACATTGTGGCATTCGCAGTTGATCAATAATTACAAATTTATGATGGACATGGAAATGAAATAATAATAATAATAATGACGATATGATGACCGCCCATGAATGCAATTCATTCTTTTCTTACATTTCAAATCAATTGCACTTGCGCGAAATGAGCATTGCACTTTGCAAGGCTGGACATGATTTCTGCCTTTTCTCTTATTTTTAATTTTAATGTATTTGATTTTTATTACACCAGCGACATTTTACACGTTTCAGTAATTCTCATGTACTTTTTTTTTCAATTAATGATCTACCTCATCTCCGCTGTACATGTACTGGCATGTGTGAATATAAACCGCAATATTCAATGTGAGACTGTTATGGACGGATGAATGAAGTGAGGACTGCTTACAATTGCGATTGTGAAATTCCATCAATTTATATTTTTTAATAACATCAAACAATGAGCCACAAATTTTAATATTCGATGTCACGTTTAATTATTTCATTAAGTATCAACAATGTATTGACTGGGTTGCGCTAACTTTATTGCCTGTAAATTTTTGTATTTATATATTTTGCTGAGTGTGATAGAAGCGGAGAATTATGATTTATTGTGAACAGGCACAATTTTCCATAAATTCATAATTACACGTTTCGAGTAAACTGCAACAACTTTGTTGATAAATATTTGAATGATTGTTCAGCAAGAGATCAATATTAAAAAGGAAAATAAAAACTTACTGTGTTCTTAATGTAAATGCAGCACTAGTGATACTTGATGGTAAGTGTAAACCCTTAATGATTTCCTGCCATAGTTTCTTATTAATCACATCAACAAGACCACCACGAGCTATCACCAAGTTGTAGAGCTCATACAAGTCCAATACTGATTTTGCCATGATTGGAAGTCTGTTGATCGGCGTGCCTATAAAGAAGAAAAGAAAAAAATGTAAATATAATATGAAAATCATGATTTCTTTTCGTATGTAGACAATAATTGGATTCTGCATCATTATTCATTAATCTTGTTTCACGCTGATCACACATCAACACAATTCGATCGATCAAATGAGTAATTGATTGAAGAAGAGTTTGCTTGTTGATTAATTTTATTCTTTATTTATCGACAGACAGATTCCACAGTGTTGTGCTATTGAAGAGAGAGATAGAGAATTTATCTCATCACGCTTCCCAAAAATTTTAATTTTCCCTCTCGCATTCGATTTCAATTTGTTATTTTTAATTTCAAAGTAAGTAATAGAAGCAATTATGCCACATATATGAAGTTCATAAATCTAATGCACATAAATAAACAAGAAATGAATCGTCGCCATCAGCTATAAATGTATAAATGACAGAATGAGAGTGTAAAAGTAATGATTTGCATATTTCTAATAAATTTGCTAACTTAAGTGCCTTTTTTGCGCCAATATACACAATTATTGAATTTTAAAACTTTCATTTTGATGCATCATAAAACACACGGCGATATGGATTTGATGCTAAATTTATTCATAGTGAATGAACAGGAAAAAAGAACAGTTTAAGAGAGTGAAAAAAAATTCTTCTTGTTATTGCATCATGAAAAGTTTTTGTATAACAGTCATAAAGCAAAATAATGAACCTTCTAAGAACATTAGTGTGCAATAAAAAGAGAAATTTTTCAATTACTTTCTTTACAGGTATTTTGTATATTTTTTTGATGTTAGAGTTGCACTAAACAAGAACTTCTTTCTCTCTCTCTATCTTTCAATATTTCAATATTTTTTTGTGTGTTTGTTTCTCTATCGCAATAAAATTTTTGATTTATTGTCTATTTGTATTTTCCTTTGATGCTTACGATAATTTTCATGCCTTTACATATTTGGAAGAATAATATCTCTTCTGGCTTCTTGTTTGTGTAAATTGTTTCTTGCTTATTTTCAAACTAGGTTAAAATTAAATAAATTTTGTGCTTTTTTCACTTTAGTTTTAAATTTAATTAAATCTTTACTTTTGCACCTTTAAAAATTACAGGTGCATCAATTATAATTAAAATGTAGAGAGAGTGTGAATTTTTTAGCTCAAGATTTGTTTATTTCACGTTTAGTTTAATTTTATTGCAAAACATGAATGTGTAGAGATTAATTTTGTATACAAAATGAAAATTTTTCCCCGTGCAATAAAAATTGATAGATTTTACATATAAACCAAATTAAAAAGGCATAAAGAAATAAGTTTATAAAATTGAGAAAATTTCAAACATTCGATGTTAAACAGCAGCACAAGCTTCAATATATTAAAATTATGATCAATTACTAAAATTTTTTATGATGTTTAGTTTATAAATTGATTAAAGTTTTTCAGTGAATAGACAAACATCTTTTAGTAGAAAGATTACTTTAATGACAATAAAAATTCAAATTTTCATCTCATCTTTCATTCGTTTTAATTTAAAATACACAAGATGAAACAAAAGAATTATAAATTAATTGCTCGTTTGATGTTTCCCCTGAAAAAGAAATTATGAAGCAATAAATTGTAACAAAAAGTCAAAAAATGCTTTTTGATTGATATCAATAGGAGGGAGATATCAAAAAATAAGAGAAATTATTTATACTATGCCGCTGAGAACTTTACTGTGTTTAAATAGAATTAGAAAGAAAGGAATAAACACAATAAAATAATTGCTTTAAATCGAGAAATGATATGTTCGTTTATATACACATACATACACATGTTAGGGAAAATTAATATCAAAAGAGATAGAAAAGTGCGTGTTTCACATTCAAATTGTGTTGATTGATCTCTTCAATGTGAATTGAGAATTCATCAAAAAATGAAGAGCGAGAAAATGATTTGAAATTTGATGATTTGTTTCCTCACAACATTATACTGTGTACTCTGTGTGTTTTGCCTCGTGCGAGTGTTTGTTCAACAAAAAATTGTTCATATTCAAAAACAGCTGAAAATTTTTAAACATACTAGGTATTTTGTAAAATAGTGCAAGAAAATTTCTTTCAGAAAGCAATTAGAGATGCAAAGAAGACGCGTAAGCGCATGCATTTGGTGTCACATTTCTTTTCTTCATTTGATAATCCAATTACTAAAAGTGTCGTAATTCTAAATGATAAATTTATGAATATAACTGCAAGTTACAACAAATTGCATTTTTTCCCATTTCTTGCTTTAGGTCGCAATTTTAAAGGACACAAACACAAAAGAAAATAAATTTCAAAGTCAATTTCACACTCGCCAGTTTCAATGTCTCGATTTGTTTTTCTCAAGAATTTGCTCTCCCGTTATGGCCAGCGATAACAATAAATATACAACAATCAATTTAAGTCCGCATCGTTTCATGCGATGAAAAAGTCAAATTAAAGAAAATGAAATTCCCTCGCGATAAAATTCAATTAAACTATACAGAAAATCAATGTTCCAATTAATTACCATTAATAATTAAAACAGGCGGAGAAATTCTAACTAAGCCGTCACTTGTTAAGCATTTAAGAATACACGAACCCCGAAAAACAAACTTTAAATGTGTTTCATAAAATTTATTAGAATTGTGTTGATTCATTATAATTCAATAATCAATATTTGTTCAATTTTCATGAAAATCACACCATCATATCGCTATAAATTATTTTTTTATGCTGTCAACTTTGTCAGTTTACTTAAGAATAAATTTTTGCCAACAAACTAGTGACAGATTTATGACATGAATCAGGAAATGCAAAGCTTTAATAGAGTAAAAATATATATTTTGCAATTTGCATTAGAACTCATTGCTATGAGCTATTAGATGAGAAATTTTTTATAATTTAGTCTCACCCTCAATCACAACTTTGTTTTTCTTTCTCTATTTCCACTATATGTAGTGAGCACACAGTGGCATTTGATGTCAAACACATGTTTTAAAGTTTAATTACTCACTCTTCACTCAACTGACATAGTCATGCATCTCCTGCTCTTTTTCTTCTTCTATTTTTATTTTGAATTGAAAATCCATTAAGACTGATTTAGTTTAACATTTATTTTATATCACTACACTATAATTTTATAATCTTGATTTTGAGTGAGACACATCGCATATGTGCAGCAAATGTTCATCAACTGAGTTGATTAATTTAATGCTGATGATGATAAAAAGAAGAAATTTTCATTTGCTCAAGCAATTACTTTTCTTCTCATTTTCTCAACATCATTTGAGTGATGTGCGATCAGTAGAAATTAAATATTCCATCTTGATGAAAATTGTATTAATTTACTGCAATTAATTTCTCTCATTTCACGCCATGTAAAAATAAATTCTATTCACTTGTAAGAGAGACGTATGTATTGTGTATATTTGTACTCTTTCATGTCTGCCTTACTCTCGTGTTTTCATTACGTCTCATGTTTCATTAATTGCAAATTAAATGTTCATTGCACGTCATTTTCAATCTTATAATTGCACTCACCTCGCTTTTGCATGAAGAGAAAGAGATCGTCGAGGAATAATTTACGCTTCGGATCATCGTTGATTTCATAAAGCTGTAATGAGAAAGAAAGAAAAATTGTTAAGAAATGAGTAAATTATGAGGGTAAAGCTCATCATAGTTATAGAATTAAAAAGCAGAAAATTTTGTATGTAAATTGCAAGCGATGATTTTAAATTTACAAAATAACGTAAATTTTTCCTTTGAATTGAATTTTAAATAAAAATTGACCGTTTTTTATAAAAAAAAATATAAAAATAAATTTCCTGCAAATTTTCACACCTTGAATAGAAAAAATTGACTTTTTATGAAATAGTGATAAAGAGTTCAAATAAAAGAAGAAATATAAAATAATTTTTTTTTGTAAATAAAAGTATTTTATGCGGGTCATATTTTGCGGTCTTTAAATAACAGTTACTAACAAAAAAGAAAGAAATATAACAATAAATATAAAAAATTTGAATAGAGTAAATTGTTGTAGAGTGTGAAATACAAATAAATGAGAAAATTTGCGATAAAAAGAAATTC
>JACWBX010003524.1:85329-100435 GCA_014622435.1 Polypedilum pembai
AGAGTTCCTGATGAATTTGAAAATCTGAATTGCTTCAAAGAACTCAACAGTTTTTAACATCAGTTCTTTGTTTTATTGAACTTGTTTTAAATAAAGCTTTCTGATTAAAAACGAATCTGTTAATCAACACTGATCTGGGCGACAAAAATGCGCTTAAGTACTCCGATCCGTGGTCGTGTACTTTCTATATCTTTTTTTGTAAATAAAAGTATTTTATGCGGGTCATATTTTGCGGTCTTTAAATAACAGTTATTAACAAAAAAAAGAAAGAAATATAACAATAAATATAAAAAATTTGAATAGAGTAGATTGTTGTAGAGTGTGAAATACAAATAAATGAGAAAATTTGCGATAAAAAGAAATTCCATGGTGAATAGTGCTGTTAAAGAAAAAAATCATCATCGATTTGATCACACGAGTGTCAAAGGCAATTAAGAAGGAAAAGAGTGACATCGTGTCATTAGAAAATCGGGAGCAGCAAACAAAAGAAATTTATGTAAATGGAGAGAGATCTTTCCATCGCATGTCAATGAATGGATATACTAATTACACATACACATCATTAAACTAACTAAACATGTTTTGCAAGTCAATTTTTAGATCATTTTATAATGAAATTCTGATGAAAGAATAAATAAATGTGTCTATAATTGACGGCATCTTCACTTTCTTCACTAATGCTTCTAATTTTTAATTTTTAAATGAAGAGTTTATGAATGAATGGATGAATTGTTTGCAAATCAACCTTTTCACTTTAAATTGTTATTTATTTAGTTCATGAGACATTTTTTGAACAAAGAGTCAATGGATTATTGACAGTTAGTTAGGAATTCGATGTTCATTATCAGTAAACTTTTGAGAAAATTAAAAAACAGTTCATTCATGACCCACAAAATGAATTCAATAACACACATACACACACACACACGAAAGTGCCGACAATATTAAATCACTTTTCTTATACAAAAAGAAATCTCCATTGTAGGCAACAAAAAAGGCTCTTCTTTTTATATTTCATTTCAATGGAACTCAAGGTGTTGTTTCCTTTCTCGAAAAAAAAAAGATTTCTTTCCATTTAATATGCTCCGGTCCAAGAAACTGACAGACTCTTATCTGATGCAAACACGTGCTTCTAATGATTGTTGTCCAAGTGTGTGCTTAATTTACCTTTAATATCGGAGCTTAAAAAATATTAATTTTCATCGTCTAAGTGATAGCAAAATGTTCACGCTGTGTACTTAACGCTACAGCAATTGTGTCCATTATTTATATGTAACATGAAGCATTGAAAACATCAATAGCTAGCCACTTAGCGAAAAAAAAGAGAGAAAAACAATTAAAATGAAACTCTTCAGACAATTGCAGGAGGCGATCATCATTGATGATTGTTGATGTTAAAATGTGCGATAATTTCATCTCTCTATATTTATGTGAATGTGAGACAGAGTGCGGGTCAATATGAAGAAGAAAAATTTCTTATTTTTTTGATTGATGAAGTTGAAGTAAAGATCCTATTGATGAGAAATATTTAGTTATTTTGATTAAATGTCTTATAATTCTGAGATCATCAAGCGACTTGAACAACTAATCAAGCAACTAAGAACTGATGAAAATTATTCATTATATTTTAATGCGTGTAAAGACAAAAAGAATAAGAAGAAAAAGAATTTTTAATATCAAGTCCATAAGATTTATTTGATACACATTAAGGCAAAAGGCAAAGAAATATCTTGAAATGAAATTAATCGTTTTCTCCTCTCTCACTCTCATAATATTCACGTCCATCCATCCGTGAGTCAAATGATTAATTATGACAAATTTTTCAATGTTTGTGTATGGTTTTAATTTTTATTGCTCATTATGATTATTATTAAATCTCATTTCGTTGGATAGATTCATATTCATAGTGGCTCATAGACACACTTGAAAAAAAATTGTATATATGAAGGTGATCAAGCCAAAGGCGTTGTGTAATAATCGCATTCAATAGACGATACGAGATTTTAAGCATTTTTGATATACATAAATTAATGGACGTAAATACACGATTTTTTTAAATGGATTATGAGAGGCTCTTACTCACTCACTCAGCTTTTGTTATTGTTGATGAGAAAAAATTACAAATTAGATTTCTTTCTTTTATAGCCATTAAGCGTATGTCTACCAATATATTCATCTGTAGTTGATGCTTTTTTGGCTACATTTCACTTCATTTGAATTTTTACTTTATGTTTTGAGGCGCCAGATAAATTCATCAATTTAACCCAATCGAACTTCTTTCTCTATTCTTCTCAAATCAAATTTAAATTTCATTTTTTGAGTGGGAAGAACATGAAAAATATTAATGATGTTAGAAATTTTTATTATGCGAAAAAAAATTAAAGTTTTTGGCAATAAATTTTGATGCTCGTTAGAATTCCTAATTCATGATTTTATGGTAATAAATGGATGCAAATTAATCAAGCTTTTAATGCATTTGGTGAGATTATAAATAATGAGTAGCAGCACGTCTGCGTAATGGTCGATATCATCAGCATTAATCAGCTAGAATTCTAGAGGTTCTAATAAATTTTCCACACAATTGCTTCTACCTTAGCATACAGTCACATTAACGTATTTATGGCTCATTCGTGAAAAATAAATTAATAATTTTTTTATATTTTCTCTAACTTTTTTTTCAAAGGCAAAACTTCCGACAATAAATTTATAAATTGTATAAAAAAATAAGAATTAATTCATAAACAGTTAATGACTTTAAAAGTTTTCTTTTTATACTTCATTTTGCAAATAAAATGTAAAATATTAAATTTTTGCTCTCTCAATCAACGTTACGTTTTGCCTGCTCAGTAAAATTGTGCTATAAAAAATTATGTTTTATGCTTCTCTTATTGCTCTTCATCTCGATAGCAATTTCTGTATGTTCTCTTTTGATTGATTTCAATTTGACACGCCTGCAATATGAAATTAAGTAAAATATCCTTTACATTATTTTTAATATTTGCCCGAGCAATAAATTTTCTTCTCTCTTTTTTATGATCATTTCTCTTAAACATAGAATTCTAACTAAGGTGTCAACATAACTGCTCGTGAGTCATGCTTGAAAAAGACAGATTTTTATAGTTAGCATGTCAAACATTTTAATTACAAGCCTAGCATCCAAGCGCGCTTCAATCGTCAATAAAATAAGCGCGGTATCTCATAAATTATAAAGCTCTTCATTAATTATTCAATTTTCTTCTCTATTTTTTTTTCAATTCACATAAACTGATAAATAACAATAAGTTTGATTGATGCTATGAGATCACGTATGAAAAACTGGAAATTTTGATGATGATGTCATTTTAATATTACTCCTGATATCAATAAAATGAGATGCTTCTATTTCTCTTTCAAATTAAAAACAAACACAAGAAGCTCGTGTGAATGAGGAGAAGATAAAATGTTGATGATATCACCCAATATAATACACACAATGAACTTTTTTCCTCTCCTTCTTCTTTCAACCTCTTATATTTCAGTTTACGATTGAAAAAATTTATATTGAGCGTCAATAAAAATAAGAAAAGAAAGAGATTTGATTGAAAAGTGCTACTTGATTTAACTTTCACGGTTCCATAAATAAGTGAGCAGCAGTAACCATGAGAAGTGGCACAATAAACATTTTATGACGATGAAATATCATAATTGAATGTTTGAATATGTAAATTAATTTACAGCCACTGGACCTTACGAGTGCCTGCCTCTGTCTGCTCGCCATGAGATGAATGATGCGGCATGATTTCGATATTCATTCTTATTTCATTCAATGCTGTTATTTTTTAGGGTGCAATGAGATAGCAAAATTTTAGAATTCCTATTTTACTCGAAACAACAATTCGAATATCGAAATGTGTGACATCAGAGAGGAAAAAGAAAAATCGCAATGTAACGTTGATTATTGAATGTGTCAATCTCATTAAGGCATATGCACATTTCATATGCATTGCAGCTCATTCGTTCATCATCATAAAACTTTTAACTTCTCAGAATCAAAGGCAGCACACAAACAAAATGAATAAAAAAAGATGACTGAATAAATTAATAATTCGCATTTTATGAATTCCGCGTATCAAATGATTTATGATTTTTATAGGCGGATTTCATTTTTGAGCTTGAAATGCGATTCGCTAAAAGTCATAAAAACATATGATGCATTATGATGATGCGCATGCATGAAGAAGAAAGAGCAAAAGATGAGTATTGCGAGTGTTTTCGATTAAAAAAATTCATGTGCCGTCACTTTGTTCCTTTCATATATAAAAATAGCGAAAAAATATGAAAGAGAAAGAAAGAAGGAAAAATTTTGTATGTGTGTGGGAAAATGAACTGAGAGAGCAATTAAATGAGAGCAACAAAGTTGATAAGTTCTTTTGATAAATGGCATAAATCTCTTTCATATGGTATAGTGGGTAGGTAGACATTTCATTTCATCTCATCTCGTTTCAAGGATGAACTTTTAATGATTTCCTCGCATTCACATAAACTCCAACAACTTTGAATTGATTGAATGAGCGAGAAAAGAGAGAGAGAAAGAAGTAATCTCACATTTATCGAGTCATTAACAAGATTTTCATTTCTTTTCATCTCATACAGACTTGATTCTTTTGAGCAAAGCAAATTGATTGAACATCCAATAATCTCCTTCTCTTTTTTTTTTCTTGATGCTTCATTCATTTAATCCCATTTAAAGACACACGATGATAATTAAATATCGATTGATACTAATCCCAAATCTATATCAATTTAATAACCTGCAATGGTCCATCATTTGTTGGTAGCATTTTATTATTTTTATCACATACAAAACACACTCTTCACTTTACAACAAACCACAACATACTGGACAACACAAAAAATTGTGAAACAGTTTTTGAGGAAGAAAAAAGGAAGAGGAAAAAAATTCTTATGTGTTAGAAAGAGAGACATGAAACTTCTTTTGTTATTGTTTAGAGGAATTTTGTTTGCAGTTGTTTATTGTGTCCGATGAAGTTCTTGATGTGAATTAGTACAGTTAGTTCTCTTCAAATATAAAAAATTTTAAGAAATCAATGCAACTTCATAATGAATTGTTGATACTATATGTAGCTAAAATAATTTAAATTTGTTAACTTTTTTCTCTGTCTTTGTATTAATAAAACCATTGAATAAATTTTTGTTGAACTATGAAAAATGAAATTCTTTAGAAAATTCTTGCAAAAGTATTTTAAAGTTTTACTGTAGTTATCAATTACTCATTCATACAAACACAAACCAATACAAAGACATGAAATAAATAGAAGAATTATTAAATCTATAGAAGTGAAGAAGAAAAGAAAAGAAAATTAAAAATTCCTTTTTTTGGATAAAGAAAGAAATGCACATGCGTAATGCATGATAATTTATGACATCACTCATACATAGATATTGATGGATTATATGTAAAATATATACTGATCAATTTAAGACCTGATCCTGCATGTGTTGTTTAGAAGAAATAAGAAGGAAATTGTGACAAAAAAAAACTATACTCATAAAAATGCAAAAAAAAGAGAGAATATTTTTAAGAAACATTTGCTTTTGTCAATCATTAAATAAAGATGTCTCATATGTTGTGTCATAAGGAAAAAAAAATTTAATGATCATATTGAGTATGGTTATGGACATGAAACAATCATATTGAAATTTATTGCATTCCTATTTCTAGAGAAAAAAGGAAGTTCTGATAAGCAAACATGCACAAACAAGTTTTTTACTTTTATCCAAAGAAATATACTAATTGTGCATCTTGCATAAAATATTAATGACACTTATACAAATAAAAGTAGCAACAGTAGAGGTAAAAGAATTGTGTCGACATTGAGCTTATTACCTGTAGAAGCATAAAAACATTTATAATATTGTACATTTTTCATATTATAAAAATTATGCTTTACTCAAACTATCAATGCGAAGGCAAAATTAAAATAAATTCTAAGAAAATGTAATAAAAACCGACAATGAGTAAAAGTAAGTAGGGAAAAGATGAAGATTAATAGTAACAGGTAAATTTAAATATTTCTTATGCTCTCATAGAGACTCAAAGGTATGTAGAAGAATGCATTGGTATGCAGTGAATGAAGATGGAATGCATAAATATTCATACTTAAGAATTTACGATCACAACACTAATTAAATTAGTATTAATCTGTTTATTAATATTATACTGCTCGCTTGCTTGCTCACAACATGAAAAATTCTTTCTCTCTCTTTTTTATATCACTTTTATTCACACTGAGGCAAGCGTGGTGTGCTGTGCGGAGAGTAGTCAAACAAAAGTTGTAAAACTTCTCCGAGGCATCATAAATACCACAAACTTATGCTTCAGCAAACTCTAATTTCCGTTGATCTTTTTGATCTTTTAAATTTGCAAATATAAATTATTTTTCATGGAATCTGACAGCTGCTGTTTTTAAATAACGGGTATTAAAAATTTAAAACATTTTTGTTAATTGTCTTTATTTAGTAAAGAAAAAAAAACTTCATCAATTGTTTATTTCAATATGAATTGCACGACATTGTCACTTTACTTCGACAAAAAAAAAATTAAAAATGAAAAAATGAGAGATGACATTAATTATTTATTTATGATTGAAAAATATACGAAGTAATATTTCAATTATCTATTCACTCATTTGTCGACAGCGATGAGCTTCTTTTGTGTATCGTATGCGATGTAAAGATGAAGAAGTTTCTCCAACTGAATGCGGCTATTTTTTTTCCTACCTCTCTATTGAATATCATCATCATCATCATCATAACAATGTGTGTATATTAATAAGCAATATTTTTTTTGTATGTATGAATAAATGGTTGACGACTGTACTTATTTTCTAGTAACTTAAAGCCAGAAAAGGAATCAGAAATGCGTTGTTGTGTGTGAATAAAAGAGCAATTTAGAGGCAGTAATGATGATCTCTCTCTTTTTTAGAGCGTATTGTCACTCAACTCGGCACATATTATCATTATAATTATATTAGATGTGTTTATAAATACCACACAAAAAAAATATATGAATATATGGAGAGCTCAACTCAGTCGCGCCAACTAACAATATAATCTATTTTAAATTATAAATTTTGATCACATTTTCATCTTTTATTCAAATGAGATATGAGGCTCTCTAGCCGAGGGTGTCGTGTCACATCTTCATTCATTTCGTTTGTCATTTAAATAAAAGTCACATCTACACTCGCACATCAGCCTCTTTTCTCATTGGTTGACATTGATTAATTAAGTTGATGTTTCAATTATAAGTGTGCTCTCTTCTCATCTCTTTTTTTTCTTTAAAAAAACTCTTTTAACAAAACTTTATTTTTTAATTTCGTCATAAAATTGATCGTCTTGTGTGAATCACCTCTAGACCTCTTCTGCGCTTCTGTGTCTAACACTAATCAGGAATTTCTCACATTAAGAAAAGATAATTAATATTTATCCTCACTCGCGAGTTTTAAAAGAAATGAAAATAATGAACGGGAAATTGTTGGAAAATTCTTATTTTTATGTTGCTGCCATGATTGATATTCAATGACAGATAATTTCCTTTCACATTGTAGACATTTCCAATTTTATCTGACATTAAAATCGTGGTGTCTAAATACGAGAAGAAATTTAAATCAATTTTCATTCTAGTCTATTTATTTTGAAGATAGAAAAAATTTCAAAAGAAAAGTCACAGATTTCACGTAAAAAAAGAGTGACCATAAACACCAATTTCTTTTTGAATAATATGAAAAAAAGGTTTCCGTTAATTATTTGCTAAACAAAAATATTTTTTATAATTATATGCTATTGCAATTAATGATAATTGAATGGTGCAACTACAATTATAAATAGTGCTGTGCCATAAGCATTGCATAATGGTGAAAAAGTCACACATGAGCGTGTGCAATTTATTCTATGAGAAATAATTATAATTATGTGAATAAATAGACAATTAAAGGCACATTAAAATGTATGTGTTTGTAATTAATTGAGAAATTTGTAATTGCAATAGCTTCACCTCCGCCCATCAATAATTGCATTGATCTCTATAATAGTAAATTGAATAAATTGAATGACTTGTGCCATAAAATGCATGCAATTAAATTGTCAGCAGATACCTTCTAAGTGAAGAGTGAGAGAGAGAAAGAGTTGATGTCAACTCATGGTCGGAACTATTAATCAACATGATTTATAATCATGATCATTCCTCGTTAATCAAAAACAACATGATAAAATTATGCAATACAAGTTCTCTGTTACCCTTCAATTAAATGAATTCCTACATGCAAGAAAGAAATTCCTTCATAGGGAGTCGATTAAATGATATTTGATATAAGAAGTTGATTCTCATCAGGGGATCAAACAATTGTTTCACACTTGTATAGAGAAAATATTTTTAAAATATATTTATTGTAAATTTTAGCATTATAGCGCATTTTTTGATCCATTTAAAATAAGGAAATTAAAACGTTTTGCAGTTTTGCTTGCATTTATCTTAATTAAGATTCTTTAGTTTTTAAATTTCGTCTGGAAAATAACAGATAACAAAATAACAAATGGTGATAAGTTAATTATAAACTCATTCTTGAATGTTCCAAGACATTATAGATTTAAAAATAACAACAGAAATAGTGGATCAAATAAAACTTGTAAATTTTACGCTAAAATATTTTCATGCACATTTGAGAGTTGAAGATGAGAGAGATTAAAGAAGAAAAGCTGTAGAGTGTGCACTCAAGTGCATGTTCAGCTAATATTGATCTAGTGCAAATCACATAAATCTGCTTACCTGTCGCACTTGCTTGAATTGCTCCTCAAAGCTCCAGCCATTGTTTTGCTGTGACGAATTAGACGTTTCACTTGACGTTGATGAGTTTGAGGCTGTTATGTGTATAAATTGCAATGCAGGAAGGAAAGATTGATTAATCATTAAATAATTAAATTCCTTAAATGTTCATTTACCATCTTTATTTGCTGCTGGTGTCGGTGATGAAAATGGAAATCCATTGGGTGAGTCATTGTTGCCATGTGATGATGAATTTTGATTGTTATTTTGTGCCTGTGATACTTGATGAGCGTTGAAACCAAGAGTGCTCTGTAGTGTGCTTGTAAATGACGGATGTAGTGCAGAAAAGTCAGAGTTCATGAACCCAACTTTCATATCGCGAACTTGCATTTTAATTTTCTCCAAGACATCATTGTGCTGTTGAAAAGACTGCAAGCTCGGCACGCCCATATTGAGAGCTGTCAGATTGCTGAGCATCCCTAGTGGATGGGTCGGTGGAAATGGTGTGTCGCTGTATAAGACACAAAAATTAGAAGTGAAACAGAAAACTAAAAATTTACAAGAAAAGTTCTTACTGTAAATCACTGTTGCGATCGGGACTGTTACGACTGAAATTCATGCCTGATGTACCGTTTGTTCCGTTTACATTAACGCCTTCATCACTTGAATCACAATCACGCAAATCTTCCTCTCGGTCCGATTGTTCATCGATATGTGACTGTAAGAAATGAAAAAAAAGACATATGATATTTGAGTCATTGATTGCCATATTAATAATTGAAATTAATTCAATTAGAACGCAAAATCGATTTATATATTTTATTGCCTGCAGGAAGCAATGACGAGTGCATTTGTGAGTGTCCCATTACCGACCTCTTGCCTTGTTGGACGTCTTTCTTCCCTCTCTTGATATTTGCTTACATGTTTGCCGTTTATAAAGAGCTTAAATTATGATATTCGCTTCATTTCGTCTTGAGTTATTTAATATGATATCAATAAGACTGTAAATGAAGTCTTACAAATTTCTGTTTTATCATAGAGAATTTTATGTACGTGTGCAGATATTGATTTCTTTATTAAAATTATTTTACATTGTATTGAGTGTCGCGCGGCAGAAAAAGCAATTGCAAGTGACTCAACTGACGAATGTAAATGAATTTTCATGATAAGTGCAAACAGACCTCGTAATCCAATTTAAAGTACATTCTTTTTTTGAGAAAGTTACTGACCATTTAATAATAAAGTTGAAGCCTTTTTCGTCAGCTCATATAACTCTTATAATTAATGAGGATAAATATGAGTGTATGCATATATGATTTTTGAGAGAATGTTAATGGAAAACGTGCAAAAGGCATAAAATAAAATTAAATAATGACATGAAGTTCCGTGATTTATTAAATACAATAAGAAAGAGTTAAATTATGTTGATTAACAATTATGTTTTAAGGAATTTGAATTTTTTAAGAGCTTTTTTATAAGTATTAAAACATTGTTATAAGAGTAAATTCCTTTCTATATTTAAGCAATTTTTATATTTAATTTACAATAATAATCATAATTTTCATTATTTGCATGCATCACAATCTTTTCTTTCTTTTCTTTCATTCAGTTTGCAAACAAGTCGGCAAAATTTTCTATGTTATGTTAATAATCAAAATTGTTTCACATGCTTATATTGTGAATATGACAAAATATTAATATAAATATCACACACAAAAAACACATCTAGAGTGACTCTTTGGCACTCCTCTTCCCCTCTCTGTCTTATACATTCGCCTCATATATTGATGTTAATGATGATTTCATATATTATTTCTCAGTTCTGTTTAATTTACTCTTTTATTCGCTTCATTATTTGTTATTCTCATACACAATCTTTTTTTTTTCATTCCATTGAAACAAAAGAAGGAGATAAAAAAAACGTTGGGATTTTTTCGTGTTTTTATTTATTTTTTGAATTAATAATTATTTCAACTAAATGAAGACATTTTAACCAATTTTTTTACCGTTGAAATATTTTTCATAATCCAACCAGCAGGCTGACAAACAACAACCCTTATTACACGCTACTAACCCAATAAAAATCTATTTTTAGTTAATTTTGAATTTCCTCATTTATAACCAGAAATGTATACAGAGAGTGAGTGAAAATTAGAGACCACCCCATGATCTTTATGTGTTTATTTCTTCCAATGCGTTATAGAACCCTCGTTCTATATAGAATAAAACGAAAAGAGAAGCAAAAGAGAGGTCTAAAACAATTATCACATGAAAAATATAAATGTTCAATGGTGACGCAAATGTTATTGGAGATTTTTCGGGGCCGAAAAAAAAATATATAAAATAATATGAATAAATGGCATGGCATTTACTTATAACATCCGGTGCCCATTTTTATTTTTAAGTGTAGATAAATACATTCTCATTTCCATCGAAAATTAAGTTTTTAATATTTGTCATTGGTTCAATAGTATAGTAAATGTATCGATAACGGATTTCCCTTTAACATCGAATACACGAAATTGATGACAAATTATGTAATTATCAATACTTGAAACATAAACATTAGACTCCGATAATCGATAATTACTAACATACCTTTGATAAAGAAAACAATTATAAAAAGTTGTCGGCATTGTGATGGAAAATTGTTTTCTTTCTTGTTTCGAATGATTGAAAAAGTCAACATGTGTGTTTCAATTAAAATTACAAATTTAATTAATTTTTATTTTCTTTATCGAATGTTGTTATTTGTTTTGTGTGAGAAAACAAGTTAGATTAGAGGCATTTGTACGATTTCAATACTGCATAGATTAGTCGACATTAAGACGGCAAAAATAGAATTTTAATGTTTTAAAATTTTAATATTCATTCTCAAAAAAAGGTTCTGTAAAATGAGAAAGGACACTGAAAATGAAATTAATTTTATTTATAGTTTTGAGGAAAGACGAAGATTGCAGATGCATGAATTTGTTCTCATCGTCTTGCTTTCCATATAGATTGCATAAATTATGATCATATGTAGATAGAGAGGATCGAACGATCTCATATTTCGGAGCCACTTTTCTCATCATCATTTTGATGTCGCTTCGTGCCGATCACAGACGCTGCTGTGTGCATTCGTTTAAAAAGAAAAAGAGGAGGAAAAAAATTGACTTGAATATATTTTACATTTTATTGCACACAGCAAGCATTGCATACATGCATAACATAATCGATGAAACAATTTTCTAATTTTCAAGAAATCTCCATTATTTTTTACATGTTATATGAAGAGAAACTCAATTTAATTGCTTTTAATTTGAAATGAATAGGAATTTTTTTTTGCAAAAATTGGTTTAATATAAATTTAAATCAAGTTCCAAAAACGTTGGAAATCGTTTTAGTGTTGAAAATTTCAGTCAATCTTTCACTTTATGATCTTCTCTCTAAATTACTTTTCCTTCAATTCGTCACATACATAAATATAAGAAAATTTAAATGCGCATGATTGAGAATGATTCTTTTCTCTTTCTCTCTTTCTCTTCGACTCCGATATTTAATTGTGATTTTTCACTCGAGATATCGAGTTGAACAAAAGCAATATCAATGAATTGAGTGAGAGAAAGGAAGAAAAACGAGCAATCAATGGGAATGCGCACGTTTCGATGTTTGAGACTCGCCTACAGAATCGCTATTGTTTCATTTTGATTGGTTGACTGCTAAGGGCATCTCGATGAAAATTAAGCACTCTTAAATATTTTGTGTTTTTCGAGAGTGAGTAAGAGATCAATGATAATAAAAAATATCATGAAATTGCCATCTCTCTTCCATGCAAGTCCACAATTTTGTTCATACATGAAACAAAGCACTTTATTCTTCTTTTCTTCTTCATCATCATCTCGTGTGTGTTGTTTGCTGCTTGCAGAATTCTTTTCTTTCTTCTTTACATTACTTTTTTTTTCTTTATCACGCGGTTGAACGAATGAATTTTTTTATTTTTCAATTTACAATTTTTTTCATCATCATCATTCTCTTTGCTGCCTTTTCTCTCATCTTTTTTTTTCTTTTTTATCGTATTGTAGCCGCGTTTTAATATAAAAAATGAAAATTAAACTCCGCCTTTCTGCATGTATATATATATATAAACAGCCAGCGACTCAGTTATGCTCTCCTCTCGAAATGAAGGAAAAAAATTAATATTTATTACACGTTATATTATTATTATTGTGTTCTTGTGTGTACGTATTCATTCCATATTCATTTTTAACCATAAATAATTATTTATGTATCATTTTTAACTCTCCTTCATTCTCGCAACAACGAGTATCGTACTTATATGTGAGCATGGGTGCTGGCTCTCTATTTCGTTCGATTGGGAGATATTTACTCTATTGCGTTGCTTTCAATTTATTTAATTGTTCCTTTAATTATACATATATTTATGTGCTTCAAGAAATAACCAAGATTATTTATTTTTGTTTAATTTATTTTCGAAAGAGAGTGTGTGTAAGCATACGAATGGTCTATGATTAACGAAGAGATATTTCACATATATATGAATAATATAAATGTCATAAAAATGGTTAACCGTTAGATTTTTGATGCCCACTTATCCTCTTTTACTTATTTTTTTGTCGCCCACACAGCTCTCTTTCTCTTTATTACTAACTCACTTTACCCTCGATGAGATCAAATTTTGGCGATAAAGGATTGACAAAATTTAATTTCTAGAAATCGATAGCCCGCATTAAATCTGATTATTCGTTTTGACAAAATTTAATTGATTGTGGTGACCCATGCCAGCCACTTAATGCCTTGTTGTTGTTGTTGTTGTTGTTGCTGATATTTGCTTTAACTCAATGTTCATGGCCCAGTTTATAGCCAATTAAAAACAAAAACTATGTTCTTTTTCATATTTCTTAAAACAGTTTTCACATGAAATTTTTCTATGAATATCTACCAGCAGCAGTATTAATCACACACTGCTTTATCTCTCTCAATCTGATTAAGGAATTGGATATAGAAAGAAGGCAAAATAATTTTTTTTTCTAGCATATTTATTTTTAAATTGATGATGAATAGATTTACAGTCAGACCGAAAAACAAAACTAAATTTATGGTTATTTAAAATGCCATGCAGTTTATGATGATAAAAATAGGCAAAAAATAAGAGTGAGTTGGCTCCTTTGAGATAATCCAGATTAAGACTTTTTCTTGTCTCTCTTTTTTTGGAAGCAATAAAGCTTTGGTTTTATCACTCTATAAAGTAAATGTCATAAATTATCTTCTAGAATATTTTTTTGGCAAAAAAAGTCTAAAAATAACAAATCATGACAAATAGATTAACAATTAAATTAACTTGAAACACAAATTAATTTAGATCCGCACATGTGAGTTAATTAATTTAAAATCAAGACAAGTAAATGCGAAATTTCATTGAAATATTAAAATATTCCACAAACACCAACCAAAAGTGTTTAATTAAATGTTTTCATTAAATTATCACATTCTACTGTTTAAATTTCTTAATGGACGCGTTTTATCTTTTTCATATCTTCTTTATTCTTTTCGTGATATTAAAAGCACATGGCGATGATGAGAAGACGCAGTGGATTTGGCTTTTTAATGATGTGTAAATTGATTTCAATCTTTCCATCTCTCTTGCTTAGTTGCTTGATCTTACGGGAGGCCTTCAACAGAAATTGTTCTCTTCTTTTAGAACAATCAATAAAAAGAATATTAGTGATTTCTCTCTGTATTTTGTTATTTTTTTAAACAATTGAATTTAATAGAATCATTTTATTCAAATTATATTAAAACAATTTTTACGTAAAAACGAAAGAAATTGTAATAACCTAGAGGGAACGGACAGAATTTTAAGGCATTATTTTTTAAAAAAATATTACAAAAAATAGGTGCTTTAGAGCGCGCTCTATAAAAATATTTTATCCTGGTAGTTTCAATCGACCGTTAGGGAATTCCGAAAAAGCCCGCGTTCCTTGATATAAAAGAAGTTATTATACAAATAATCAAGGAGAGGGAAAAATCATGATAGTGATTGAAAAAGATATAGAAAGTACATGTAACTTCTTTAGAAGTGCGAATTCGTTCGCGCGAAGTTTGAAAATAAGTAAGACTCAAGTTTTAAGAGGTTGAATTCTAAAAGTTATTTATTTATATGAAATTCAATAAAGATCTATTTGATTTCTCTTTTTACTTAAAAAGTCGAACTATCACGGTTGAAAGTCGAGTGTGAAAAGAAATAGTCAGGGTGATGCAACTGAAAGCTGCATTTACAAA
>JACWBX010003524.1:100455-150245 GCA_014622435.1 Polypedilum pembai
AAAACTATCAAAAACTATCAAGATTGAAATATCAACCTGATAGTTTTTACCTGATAGTCTACTATCATGATTTTTACTATTAAAAAACTATCTTGATAGAATTTCCAACTATCATAAAAACTATCAGAAACTATCATGATTGAAATATCAGCTTGATAGTCTACTATCATGATTTTTACTATCAAAAAACTATCTTGATAGTTTTTCCTACTATCAAAAACTATCAAGATTTAAACTATCATTGATTAAAAACTATCAAAAACTATCTTGACTATCTTGACAATCAACTATCAACAAAACTATTTTTTCCCTCTCCTTGCAAATAATACAGGATTCATTTCTAATAATTTTACCTTAAAACTTTAAATATTTTGTTTTTACTTTAAAATTTATTTTCGAAAACGTGTTTCAAAAATTTCGAAAATTCAAAATGTTTTCGAAAAGGGGTGTGAAAATACGTTTGAAATTTATTTTTCAACGGTCAAAATTTCAATTGAAACTACCAGGTATTTTATTTTTCAAATTCAAATGGAAAAGCATTGCGTCTGAGTGGAAAACATTTATAAAACTCCAGCGAAGTAAGAAAAACTGAAATTCTAACCTAAAGCTTTGTTAATTTTTGATTTATTTGAAATGGATACCAAAAATGCGCACCAAATTAAATTTGCGCACAGTTTTGGTATTGAATTCAAATTTAGTATTAATAACGGTTTTTATGTTCTCCCTGGGTTCTAAGAAGAAATGATTCATTTCAAAAAATTTTTGATTTTGAAAATTGTGTGATTTCTCTAATTGTTTTTTTAACAAAGCTTTTATTTATAATTTGTACGTCAATTTAGAAAACATAAGCAATGCATAAAATTCTCAATTTTTTTTGAAACGATTGAACTTCAATTCATTTTGCAATAAATTAAAAAATTCTATTATTTTTGCCAATTTATAATAGATCAAGAGCAAAAAGTGTAAGGTTAGAAGAATAATAATAATAGAAAAGAAATAACAATAAATTTCGGAGGATTTTACTTTGAGTTAAATAAATGTCAAGTTTATTGTGTGAACAACCAGAAAACAACTTTATCACCGACAACGAAAAAAAAAATGAAAACAGAATGAGAACGAAGGAAGAAAAGAAACAAATCTCGTGCGCCTTTTACTTGCTTTGAGTTACTTGGCACAAGCATGGAAGATATCATCATGAAGTCAAACAGGTAGGCAGAAAAGAGGGAATTTATATCAATTGGAGGATTTAGAGTAAAATAAGGAAATGACCTTGCTATTGAGACCGAAAACGAGAAAAAGAAGTAGAAATAATGATGATTTCAATGGCACGGAAATTGTTGGTTTCATGATTGTTTTATTTTGACAGTCAGCACGCGCTAATAGCGGCGAGAGAATCACAAATATAGTAATTTAACTTTAATTCATATTATTATCAAATTACACTGTTGTGCACTAAAAGATTATCACTCTTTAAACGTGAATAGCAACATCTGTGAATTGCTGATGTTTACGCTAAGTGTCTGTGTCTAACATGGCTCTTAGAATCACATCACATTAAATGATGGCAGCGCATAAATCATGATTTTTACACGACATCGACCGAATTTTTTTCATTCTTCATTCATGCATATGGTATATATTCTGGTACATGACGACGACTTATTACATAATATATATGTGAAACTATTTATAACTTAAAATGAACTTGAACTCGAGTCTTTTGCTTATTTACACCCTCCCGAAAAAAGCACATAAAGATTTGTGCATACTGTCTAAGTAGTGAAGATGTTATTGTTTATTTTCATTAATGATTGGTTATGACTGAGAAATTTCTACTGTTCTGACAAATTATGATGAAATGATAAAGGAAAAATAAAGAAACAGTTGAAATTTTGTCTTTTAACATTCATGAAAAAATCAATAAAAAAACTTTGCCATTTAAAATTTTATATAGCTTTAAATTGTGGAATTTAGTTTACTTGCTGTTAAATAAACTTTTTATTTACAAATTTTTTATAATATTTTACTTTAGGCATAAGAAAATTTTTCCTTTTAAGAAATTTTCCACAACAAAAGAAATCAATCAAAAAATTTATTATAAAGAAAAATTTCTCAATATCAAAACATGTCAAGCATCATCATCATCATATTACAGTTAAAAGAAAAAATTTTCCAACATTTTTGCCGTCGCAAAAAGAGAAACAAAAACACACATTTTTTTCCTTTGAAAGTAAGCAGCGAGTCAGCATGTGTGAATGTGATTCATTAAGAGCAAACGCTCAACTACTCACCATTGAATCGTCTCCCAGGTCTGAGTCTCTTGTATCCATAACACGTATGTGCCCTCTTACTGTGCTCCTCCACTCATATATATATAATTCGAGTCTGTCAAATAAGAGATATAGAGAAAGAAGTTTAATAATTTTTAATGGAATTATTTATACAAATTTATTACGAAACCGCCAACAATTTTAAACTGAAAACTGTGAATGTGCGGCAACTTCAGTAATTATTATGCAGGCAGTACTCGAATGCCAAAAAAAGTATAAATTAATTCCAATTGTTTTCAATTGTCACAATTTTCAGTTAAAATAATTTATTATTCAGAATATTTTTGAAAATTTACCTAGGAAAAATATATTTATGTGAAAAATATGAATTTCAATTGAGGTCGGGAGACGAGAAATAATTTTTTTTTTCTTGATGGCTCGTGGTTGTTCAAAATGACAATATTATATTAATGATGACACCGTAAACAGTTTTTTTGCTGCTTCTTCTATTGACACTTCTAGTAGGTATATTTGATAAATAACTGTTTCTTTCATTCACTCACCGATCGTTCGTTGATTTCAATCAATGTTTTGATTAACAATTAGCACAAATCACAAAATCATTATTATTCACTTTAAAGTTCTCGAAAAAATTTATTCTTTTTCTTACTTAATATTCATCTTAAACGAATGATTAATCTTATAAATTGCGTCGAATGAAATTCTTTTATTTTAAATGAGCATCAACATTTTTTTAATTATTTTCACTCTTGCTTCTACTTGATATCTTTTATTGTTTATTCTTCTTTTTTTTACCAATTGACTTCAAGTATGTTTATCTTTATCTATATACACAATAATTCTTAATTATTTTTCACTAAATTGTCAATTAAATTTTTTTTTCTCTCTTAAATGTCCACTTCAGTGCTATTCGCGATATATCTCGCGAAAGAAATAGAAAGAGATTTTCCAACCTCGTAATCGGCGACCGAAAAAAATAATAAACAATACACAAACGAATGAAATGTATGAATGAAAGACGTATGTGAAAAGGCAGCAGAAAAAAATATTAGTTTTCAACTTTTCGATTGCTCTCCATCCTCTTGCACACATATACTGTTGTACAAAATGTACTTACACAAGCGCTAAATTCTCATGATCATATATAAGAAGTCTACAAAAAATTCCCCTTCATGCTTTATTCTCTCTCAATTTTGTTCTCTCTCTCTCTCTCTCACCAGTAATATGAATTGTTTTTGAGACTATTAGGAGAAGTTGAGACTAAATATCACTTATTTATTGTTAGAAAAAAAAAATTCGGCTTTTATGAGGCTATTTTCAAGGTAACAAAATGATGACACGAAGTTCTTTTCTCGTTTGAGGAAAAATTTGCATCTCTCGCACGGGAACGCCGAGACCTATTAGCTTTGAAAAAAAAATCATTTATTTCATTTAATTTAACTACATGAAAATTCCTCAATAAAAGCCATCACTTTAATGATCTGCATCTTTGCTTAATTTTAAATGCACCTCCAAGGAATTCAGCTACCGAATTTAAAAGAATCTTCCTTTTTATATTATTATCAGATTCTTTCATGACTTTGATGTGAAAAATATCAGAAGTAGAATTATGATCACGCAACATCAATTTTCAAGCTGCTGCTGCTGTTGTTGAATGAAAAATGCTTTGCTTAACTAAAGAATGAAATAGAAAGCAAAAGAGAAAAAACATTTATCTTCAAAATTGGTTTAATTAAATTTATTGGTATGCAAAAAAATGATAAGAAGCAAAAAATTTCTTCATTAAAAAATAACGGATATATAGAATTTTCAAAATATTTCAAATTTCAATAGTTCGGTAAATATTGATTTAAATTTAATTTAAAAAAATTGAAAACTCATTTCCTCGCGATTCTCGTATTCTATTTATTTCTAAATGTTATAAGTAGTCAAGTCAATAAAATTAATGATGGGAAAATGTTATTTTGTTTCAAATTAATTTCATTCCATTCCCTCCTTCATCTCAAATACAAAAATTCTAAAACAACAGAGGAAAAAAAATTAAACGAGAGCGTGAAAAACTTCATTTTACTCTTTTTAGACAAAAAAGCATCGAGTTGATCGAATAATTAATGATTCTAGATGGAAAACCAATAAACATTCATTGCTGAATGGCTTTGGCTTGAGTTGCTTGTTGTGTCGATGGTGGTGGTGGTAGAAAGGAGCAAAAAGTACATAAATAATTTCCTTTCTGCTTTCAATATTAATGCCTTCTCTTCGCATTCATTCATTGAGAAAGGGAAAATATTTTCAGTTGATTGATAAGACATAATGATTAGACAACATTCTTGTATTTCTTTCCGTAACACTCACTTCATTTTTCACATTTATCTTTTTCTCCCTACTTTCCAATAAATAATTCTAATATATTTATAATTGAGTTTATCTCCTAAATTCTTTATTGTTGATGATAATTATGATGTTTTAATAAACTGCTACTTACCTTATTATCAATCAACCCCGATTTATCTATTGTCGAAGGGTGTCCATGCATGTAAACATCGCGCGGTAGGGCAGAAAAAAACTATTTTTTATCCCCTTGCGATGATCACTTCATCCTTACAACAACAGCTAACAAGGTGTAAAATTATGAATAGAGCCAGAATAGAGAGAAAGAAGAAGAAGGGTCAACAAAAAAGAGAGAAAAAAAGAGAAAACAGAATGCACTCAGTGGTGGTTGCAGTAAACATGAAACAGACAAAACCGACAGCAGCGAGATTTCGATCCTTTTGTTGTATCACGAAATATGAGAGAGAGAGAGAAATTAAATAAATTGAGAAATAAAATAAATATGATACGAACGTTGTATGCATTTTAAATTTTTAAAAAGAAGTTGTATGTTTAATTAGATGATTGACGAACCTGTCGTTAAAATTTCTTTGGTAGCTTTGAAGTATAAAAAAAGACTCGATTTAATTCATTTCCGTTTTTGTAATTTTGTCTATCTTCCGAAATAAATTTAAAAATCTTTTTCTTATTGCACAAAAATTATATTTCTGTCATTAAACTGCATAAATGGATTATGTATATCGACTTTCACAGCAAAGGCATAAAAGAATTCATAATTCATTGATTTCTTTCCTTTTCACATTCTTCATAAGATCAAATTTCATAAAGTTGCGCGTCATATTCTCATAAATATAAAAACTTGTGTCTCGTCTAGTTACTTACTCTCTGAATTAATTGCAAGAAGCCCTTTTAATTTTTTTATAAGGCTTAATTATCGATTTTATGACTATTTGACTTGAAGGAAGAGTTTACAAAAGACACACAATTTCAATAGATTCGAAATTTCTTTTATCACTTATTGATTCAATATATTAGGAAACCACCTGAAAAATATGAATCGAGTCATGAATTTCGTGATATCTAAAATTATTATTTCCAATTAAAAAATCGCTTTTCAGTTCAATTCAACAAAAATAAAAAAGTTATTATAAAATTATAAACGAGAGAGGCACTTGATGCAAGGCAAACGTGGAGACACTATAAAATCGTGAAAATGTGCATCGAGTCGAATGAGTTTTGACGACAAACAAATGATTGCGATCAAGGCTACCACTGTTGGTTGTAATTCAATCGCATTTATGTCAATTTGATTCGCAGCTTGAAATTTAACCTCATTAAATAAACATCTTAATCAGATTTTTTAAACTCATTTATTTTGAATAAAACTGAGCATTAAATTAATTCAATTAATCATTCTGATGCTTATCAAATAAATAATTTTTTAGTTTGAAAATAAATTTGCATTTTAATTGATTCATTTCGGATGATAATTGGGTTATTTAAAAACTTCTCTAATAATTTCAACCTTCCCACTCACTCACTTGTAATATTAATTCTACGAATCAAATTAAAAAGCACTACTAGAAATTCAATACAAATCAATTAATATTTGTTCTAAATAATTTTTTAAACAGAAATTTTGAATGATTTGAATTTCATTTTGTCCAATTCTTTAGATTTAAATTTGTTAGTAAGAGTTGAAAATTTTTACATTTTAAAATTTAAATAAACATGAAGTTAGCTGCAAATAAATATTTAAATTTACAAAAAATGTTAAAAATGCGCTTTTGCGCTGTGAATTTTCAGTAGAAAATTTTCTAAATTTTATCTCAAATCATTTTCAAGTAGAATATTTAAAGATTTTTTAGCCTTTCACATGTATCCATACAAACATCAAGAGAAGAGTGATTTCAAACGGGTAAAGAAGTAAAATAAAGAGTAAAGTATTGAAAATGAGCACGTGGAAACAGTCGAAAAAAAAAATTAATTAATTTTTACAGAAATAGAATAAAAAACTTTTTTCTGCTCTGACTGTGTGTGAAATTTGAGAATGATGATGATGATGTAAGTCGCGTCAATCATTCAATGGAAAATGTTGCTTTATTCGTCAATTTGATTTCTATCTCTTTTTTCTTTTCTTCTCTCGAATAAGACATTTGTGAGTGAATCACATTTTTCTTAATTCTATGATATTTCACTATTTTGTCTAACGAGAGAGAGAGAGAAAGAGGAGCGAAAGATTGTCGCAGAGGGACACATGATGATAATTATCACTGATGATATGATTTTGAAAACAGCTCCTCTTAGCACTGTACCGTTTGTTATTTTTGATATATTTGAAAATAAAAGATAAATTTTCTCCTTCGTCTTCTATCAACGTTATGAAGGTGTCATGTCAATCCGCAGATTGAAAAGTCACTTCTTTCCCATTATTTATTTATATCGTTTCACAAGAATAAAGCAAGCCAGCTAAGGAGTGATCGAGACCGAAATGTATTTAAATATTTCAATATTAATTACGCTTTTTTACACGGACACAAGTATGCTCTCTTGCGCGTGATGTGATGTATAATCAAACAAAAATCACAGTCTAATTTCACTCAGGAAATTTCATTCAAAATGGAACAGGAAGTGGGCGTGATGAAGAAGATTCTTTCATGACGAAACTTTGAATATTCTCTCTCTCTTTTCGCTCGCGCCCAATGAGATTAATGCCTTTTAATTAACCGTAATTAACGAGCACAAACGAATTGTCTAATGCGTAATATTTTCCTCACTCACTGATTTTACTTTTGCTCTTGCTTTTTCTACTTTTTACACACACATGATTTTCTAAATGGATCATAAATGAATGAGGAATTAAGGGAATAATCAATTTATGACTAAATTAATGAGCTTTGAGTTTAATTTTTTTAATAAGATGAAAGAAAGAAAAAGTTATTAAGGTTTTAAATTTCTCAAATCTTGCAAATATTTGACAAGGAAGTTATAATTGGAATAAAATTGGCAAAAAACTGAAGAAAATTTTTGATCAACATTATAAAACTTTAATGCAGTTATAAAATTTCAATTAAAAACTTCAATTGCTGTTCTAAAGATTGAGATAAAATTACAACCACTAGACAAGGGGATGGAGAAAAGACAAATTTTTTCCTGCTTTTTTCGATTTTTCCAAGTTTCCTACAACATCCATATATAAAGAGTAATCAAGAAAAAAATTGAAAATAATTGCATATTGAATACCAGTTTTAAAATTTGCTTTATTATTCATTTGAATTTTAATAGAATTATCATGGTATACAATAAAGTTATTTGCCGAACAATTTTTACAATCCATTCAAGTATAAACTTAATAAATAATGGAAAATTTTATAAATTCAAGAAAAATCATTTATTGATAAAATTCTTGAAATTAAATGATTGCGAAACTGTTTTGATTCTTTTATGCTAATTTAGCTCCTGCTTTCTTTTTATCTTTAAATTTAATATCATGGACACAAAATTAGAAATGAAAAGAAAATCAGATTAATGAATTTTATCTAGGCAGATATGGTATTTTGATTATAAGTTAACTCAACTTATTTGAAACACTCATTTATAAACAAAAACTTTGTTACTTTTCAAAATAATCGAGAAATCAATACGACAATTTCTTTATATTGATGCTTATGCATGCAACAATTTCATATTATGCACAGAGAGACTTTTAAGCGGATTATCACGCTCCTCGAGTCACATAAAGTATAAATTTTATTAGCATTTTTCTTTCTCTCGTTTTGCACATTAAAATATCGTAAAAAAATCTTACTTCAGTTCTCTCCTCTTCTTTATTTTTTATGATAATCGATAAAGACTTGAATGATCATCTTCTCATAAAATGTTTTTCTCGATATAATATAATTTGAATTGTTTTACACTCTGCACTTTGAGAAATGTTGTGAATATGAGTGAACTCACTTAAACAACAATTTCTTCATTTCTTTCGCTGGTCGTTTTGCAACTCGTTGGTTATGTGATTTCAATTTGTAATAAATTCACAACATAAATTGATTTTATGTAAGTTTAAATTGAATTTTAATCATGTTGATATTTATTACAGATCTGTTATCTTTCTTATTGAATAATTTATTATTGAATATTTGCAATTGCTTTCTTTCTTATGTGTGGCCTCAAGATATTTTCTGTCATTTACAATTTGCTCTCACCTCTCTTTTCTCTCTGCTGTTCGCACTTCGTACATTTTGTGGTTTTGCTGCTCATATATGACTTAAAATTATTCTAAAAATTCTGACAAAAAGAATATCATATTCAATATTTTTGCTGAATGACATGATGCTGCTGCAATGAATGATTTTGTTACTCCTGCTTTCATTCATTCGTGCAAGGTGAAGTACTTGCTTATAGGAAGTGAAAGAGCACAATATTGTACTTAAAAAGTAATTCTTTTAAAAGTCTTTTCATAAATATAACTGCAGAAATGTGAATGCGCGACGATGTGTTTACTTTGATGTCTCACAAGCCTTTAACATGACTGATCTGACTGTTTGCAATAAATTTCAATTTATTCTTGCAACTCTCTCATTTCATTATTATTATTTCATTCAATCTCAGCAAGGATGAGTTCATTTGACATTTAATGTCGAACATATGCATGTATGAAAAGTTATAGAAATCTGATGCAATAATTTTGTAAACAAATTAACGGATTTTTAAAGTAAAATATTTTAAATTTCAAAATAACCGTTAAATTTAAATTCAGTAGCAGATTCACAAATGTGAATTTAAACTTGACAATCCAATTAGTGATCATATTGCTTGCAGCACTCATATATCTCAATTTTAAATCGCAGCTGTGAAGAACTCACAACAACATCGAAATAATTTATTTTCATATACGACTCGCATTGCGCATTGTGTCGTTTCAATTATTTTAATTGTGTCCGGGCAAATTGCAATTTGAATCTGCAAAAAAAATAATGCTGCATGTTGATGATGAAAATGAGCGAGAAACAACATTTCGCCTTCGAGGAATCATTTTTAATATAACTTTCGTTTCGCTTTCAATTTCATGCATATACACACATAACAAAATCGTTGTTTGATCCGTACGAGTGCAAAATAGAGTTTAAAAATTTCTTTGGCGCATTTTTGAAATCAAACGGACAAACTAAAGTGAATAATTATTAAAATCTTTTTAAATACAAGTACAACAATGTTGAGAAATGAAAATCGAACGTTTTGCAAAAAATAACTTTGTAATTTTATTTTATAGTCTATTGTGAACAACGCAAACATTAAAGTTAATTTATATTTTATATGCATTCACCTTCCACAATGGAAAAACCGCAAGGAAAATATGATGAGCGACTCATACTCGATTCGATATAAATACACATTAATTTGACAATATTTTTTATAGTAGCAGACTTTATAAAATGCGGGTTATATGATAGGTGTGACAGTTCAATACAATAGATCACAATTGGTATAGTTTACGCCTCATTACTGCCTCTTTAAAGTGCTGTTACATGCTTAAAGAGTCAAAGCAGCTAACTCCACACTAGACACACAAGTGAGTGAATAATGAATTTCATTGAGCTAATAATAATTGAATTTTTACAATGGCTGTGAGCATACATAAAATTAACTTACTGAATAGCTTCGACCATTGATCTGCGCGCGATTTATGTTACAACAACAACAACAGCCAACAATTGATCATTGAATAAATTATTAAAATAGAAAATTCCTCACACATTTTGAATTAAAAAAATATTACGCAAGCGCGCAAGAAAAGCAATACATCTAAGCGTGTAATTTCATCATTGTGTATTTCGTGATTCATCCATTGTACTAATAATTGTAATCCATCAACTCCATACAGACCTCATGTTGATCAACTGATCAACACACAATCAACTACGATCAGCGATTGTTGATTGAAGATTTTGAGCTTTGGAAATTATTTTTCTTCTCTCTCTCTCTTACTTGATCTTGCTTGTGATTTGATTAATTGAGAATTGAAATTGTAATTGTGGATTAGATGTAATTTACACCTTTTTTCTTTACTTATGATAGATGAATAAAAAAAGATAAGATGGATTATCCAATATTATCTTATTTTTATAAACTTCAATTTTTTAATCACAATTTTTATTGTATAATAGAAAAAAGCATAAGTTAGTTAATAATGAAATTGACATTAGGCACCATAAATGATTGAAGAAAATTTTGTTGTAGAAGATTTTCAAAAATTGAAATAAGAAAAATATATTTTTTTATTCTGAACTTAATTTTCTTTGATTTTTTTTCGTTTACTAAAAACTGAAGAGAACTTTGCATTTAAATAAATATTAAGATTAATTCCTGGTAGTTTCAATCGATCGTTAGGGAATTCCAAAAAAGCTCGCGACATGAAACTGCGATTTTTCGAAATTATTCAAACTTGAAAAAATTTGTTAACAAAATACTTAAATAACATCATTTTTTTAGTAACTGATAAAATTCGATATAAAAGAGGATATAATTAAATTAATATAGATTTATTTTTACAGCATTTCAGCGTTAAACTTGAATTATTTTGATTTTATTTCAATAATTATTTTCGAAAAACTGTTTTAAAAATTTCGAAAATTCAAAATCTTTTCAAAAAGAGGCATGTAAACACGTTAGAAACTGTTTTTTCAAAGGGTAAAATTTCGAGTTAAACTACCAGGGATTTATTAAATCTTGAACTTTTAGAATTAAGAATACACAGAAACTTAAGTCATAATTTGAAAAAAAAAATTAATATTTTAATTTTTGAGATCTGAAATTTATTTTCAAAAAATTCTCATTTGAAATAAGTAACTTCATTAATTCAATGTTATTTTAAGTTACATGACATGCGACAATGACAGCAAGTAAGCAAAGCAAAGGAATCTAATCCGCATATCATTTATCTTATGTTATTCTAGTTCCGTTGATCTTTGATCTCACTCCTCAGAAAAAAAGCTCATTAAACATTCAAGATATCATAGCACTCATACAAATTCACAGAGATCTATTCGACATGGTAACAATGCGATTTTAAACATTATGAGTGAGACTTTCTATTGTGAACGTGCGAGAAAGATTGTACATATATTATTTATAGACAGATCGAGATGGATAATTTTTTTTTAAAAATTAATTTTTAGTGCTTCAGGTATAATGTGGAGCATGAGGCGATTTTTTCTCATTTATCATTTGTTGTTTTAGATCACACTCTTTCTTCGATCATTTTTTTGTTGAAAAATGTGAATTTCTTTATATACACTATGATGATGAGTGAAATGGTTAAATTTAATAGGTGATCATCGCGCGCTTCTCCACCTTCTCACTTTAAGTTGAACCACTTGAGAAAATTTTTAATTCCACACGCGATGTGGCATACACATTTAGAAGAATAATGGCATTGATTAATTGATGAAGGAGAAAAAAGAAGAAAAATTTGACAAAATGCCGTTTTCTGTGCGTTGTCTCCAAAAAAGAAAATTAACAACGACAACGCTCTCGTATCTTTTTCATGTTAATCAATAATCTCTTTACTTTTTTTCTCTCTCTCCAGTTGTGCCATACTAGCTACCACCTACAACAATAAATGTTTTTTTATTTTGAAAACATACAAAATTCTCAAAATTCTCTGTTGTCTATGAAAGCATGATTAATGCAATAATAAAATCAACAACAAAAGTCATGTTTGTGATAATTGAGGAAAGTGAGAAATGATATCAACGGCAGCGGCACATTTGAGGCACATTAATATCAAAAAGATTCCTCTCAATTAAGAAATGTCAACATGCATCGCTGAGCAGATTAAAAAATTATCTCATGTGAAGAAATTAATTTATGTGAAAAGAATTTTGAGCCAGAATTCGAAATCGGTATTAATTTAAGTTGATGAGTAAGCAAAAGTCTACTAAAATTTTTTGACTTAATTTTTTAATACTGTCTATCGCGATAAGTATCTTATTTTAGTCGAATTAAAGTCTTAAATATTTAGTTCATTTAATTTCATTAAAAAGTTTGATTCAATTTGATTTTGTCAAATTTTGGTGTAAAAATAGTATCTTTATATTTTTAGTACAATTAAAATTTTATTTGAATTTTCAAACTAAATATTATATGAAATTTCGAATACAAATGACTGAAATTTGAACACAAAAAGATAACAATTTTAAATTAACTGTTAACAATTTCAGGCTCAGTCTAAAGTGACTAAAAGAATTTTATTATTTTAGAATGAAGTCATGAAGAGTTTAGTGACTTTTTTTTGAGAAATCAAGATTATAAAAAGAAGAAAGAAATTTTTAACATTTTTGATAGAAAGAAAAACTTTGAAATATTTCCCTAAAGAATTCAAATCACTGAATTAATTACTTTGTTTGTTGTTTTTCAAAGTGATTTTTCATTTCGATTATTTTTAAAATGCACTGTTAAAGTCAAGACTTATTAACCTAAATTAACTTCATTCAATTTATTTTCTTATATCAAACACAAACACATACACACACACAGAGATAGAGAACATTAAGGAAAATGTGGATTAAAACAAGAAGATAAAATCATCACATCACAGCTGAATACACAAGAGAGAAAGAAAATGATTTTAATATAAAAAAGAAATTTCAGAGCTCGTCCGCAATCAGTCACCGTGATTTTAAAAATATTTCATCTTCAAATATCAACAACAGCAGCAGTGAGCATTTAATAAAATTAAGAAGAAGCGAAGAAAAACATGAGAGAGATAAAAAAATTAAATAAACAATTAGTCAGTGTTAATCAAAACACAATTAATAAATTAAAAAAGATGAAGATCTCCTGTGAGATCACGCAATCGAGAATGAAGTGTTTATTTAAACTCTGACGCAAAATATTTTGACTTATTCTTTTGATGGCAATTAATTTTTTCATCTTTCAAGCGAAGATTCTGTAATATAAAAATTTTCTTACCTTTTTTTACTTTATTTGTATTTTCAATAATCAATTTCAGGTCCAGACCAGACATAGCTTTAATATTTATTTATTTATCGACCATTCCTTTATTTTATGAAAAAAAAAGAGTTTATTTAATATTAAAATATGTAAATTTTCATGTGTTTTTATTTGAACAATCTTTAATATTTTTCTTCGTGTATTCAAAATTAATTTCTTTGGTATTAAATATATGAGATGTGTGTCTACATTTCTCGAAGAGAGAAAGAGTTGATTTCATATTTTATGAGCAAATATTGAAATTCTCCTTTTCTTATACATTTCTTTCTGATGATCTTCTTACAAGTGTTTTGATTCTCTCTTTTGCTCTCGCTATATCACGTCTCTCGATGTGTGATATTTCTTTTGAATTTAAGCTTATTCGGAGAAGAACATTGTATGTTCATGTAGCACATGAATTATGAATTTGGAATGAAGTAATTAAAAGAAATTGAGCGCTGTAACGGTTTCAAATGTCGCCTTGCCATAACTTTTTCATGTTCAGGCTATCGCGTGGCATTGTTTTTGCTTCTTTGTCACACTTCCAAGCATCAATCACTTGTGAAAAATTTGTGCATGGCTTTGGCATATTCCAAACGTAAAGAATTTCTGCTAAAGCTGCATCAGTCAAATTTTTATAAAGATGAACTGCTTTCTTTGTGAAATATCGATCAGAAATTTGAATAAAAACTTTGTCAATAATTTCTTCCATAGTTTCCATTATAATTTTTTCAACTTCTTCACGTTCTTCACTCATTTTCGCTAAAAAATCAAAGTTTTCTATGATAACTTTGTTTCACAAACAAATTTGATGACAAACAAACAACAGCAAAAATTCATCTTCGCTGTCGCGAGGAAACACTCTTGAAAAGCGCATAAATCACGACGCCTGTGACTCACAAACATACATATTGCGGCTCTTGTTCCTTCTTTATATACAACAACAAAAAATTTTGCTATTACATAATCGCGTATGTATGGAACTATTTTTAACTTCAATGAACTTGAACTCTCTCTAGCTTGCTTATTTACCTCGTCTATGTACACATAAAGTCCACCAACTGTTTTTGTTTATATTGCCTTTTCTACTCGACAAAAAATATAAGCATTTAACAGTAAATAAACTCTCTGATGGCAGCAGCATGTCTGCTCACAAGCAACAGTCAAAGAGTTGTATGCATTAGCAATTTTAAGAATTCTATCAATGTTTTTTCACTTGTCTACTACTTTCAACAAAATGAAGATGAAATATATAAATTAAAATTCTTTTATTCAAGGTTTTGTCATTAATCATCATAAAAATATTTTTATTTAGTTTTAACATATTTTTTTAAAATTTTGTTTAAAAAAGTTTCTAAACCTGATCAAAAGAGTAAAAAAAAATTCACCTATTATCAGAAAACTCATAAAGCTGAAGTTAAAGTAGACAATAACAACAACAACAATCATTATCTAACAAGTTGAGAACATAAAAAGAAGAGATAAAAAAATATTAACAAATTAATGAAAATTTTGCCTCGTGCTTCGTAGATCTAAAAGAGCGCTCATTCATTTTCACCGTCGCTTAAACAGACGCGTTTTTTCATAAGTCGAATTATAAAATAGCATCATGTGTGTGGTACATATCAACAACAACAACAACAAGTCACCTACTGTTTGAATCGACACATGCTGGGTCACAACACCATCATCAGTTAAATGTATAAAATTTTAAAAGCATAAATTAAATTCAATTGTCTTTTTATTTGAATATAATACTCAAATGCGCCTTCATAATTTTTATTACGCATGTTACAATGACTCAGTGGCAAATAAAAAAAACACTAATGCATTTTTATAGCACCACTGAATTTAACTGTGTTTGAGCATGTCGAATAAAAACCACCTCATATACTCAATTTGAATTGAATTCAAATCAACACAATATAAGAGGCAGACACAGAAGTGGCATTTAATAATTTCTCAGTGTTTATGAAATATCAAGACGGAAAAGGCTGAAGATTGAAGGAAATTTGAAGTAATGTTTTGATTTAAAATTAACACGACATACTAAAAATCAACAATGATGATGATGGAATCGTTTTAAAAAGAAATTTATACACTGAACTCATTTAAAGCGCATTCTGTAAGAATTTTTAAAAAATTATGTCTTTGAAATTTTGAATTTAAAAAACTCGTTAAAAATTAAATTTTTTCAAATGACAAAATGAAATTAAATTTTTAATGTATACAAAAATTATGTGTTTAAAAAGAGGCTTTTTATCAACCATATAAATAATAAAAGAAATATCTTCCATTAAAACATGTTCAATTGTTTGATTTTCGAAAGAGAGTCACAAAAAAAGTAGGATGGATAGAAAAGAGAGAAAAAATTTATTCATTCGAATAAAAAAATCAACACATTGAGAATTTGTTTGAATTATTCAGTAGTTTCTTCTCTTCCCTCTTCTTGCTTATTTTTTTGATAATTTAAACTTTTTATGATTTCTGCTTTGCTGTTTACTTTCTTTCTTTTTTTTCGTATATAATCATTAATTTCAGGTGCTAAACAAATTTTTCTCTTTTTGTCTGTTGGAATTTTAAAATCGATAAAAATTATTCATAGAAAAGATTTTTTCTCTTCTACATGCACATTCGTGCGATTAAGTTTATTTTT
This sequence comes from Polypedilum pembai, assembly GCA_014622435.1. Classification (NCBI taxonomy): domain Eukaryota; kingdom Metazoa; phylum Arthropoda; class Insecta; order Diptera; family Chironomidae; genus Polypedilum; species Polypedilum pembai. The sequence continues at coordinate 116,725 of JACWBX010003524.1, forward strand.
CAAGCTAAACTCGAACTGCAAAAACTCTACAAACAAGAAAATTTCCCCACTTAGCAACGCACAAATGCTCCGCGCTGTTGATTGGCTAACAGAAAATTGAGCGTTAAAATTTATATAATTTCTATCCATTTTTAGATTTTATGCTTTTTGCATTCGTATACTAACTATTTATCGAAGATGCTCAGGATAACTTTCTTCCTTTCCTTCTTCTCCTGCTTCTTCACTTCGACCTTGAATATAATATTTTCTAACAAACTGATGTTCTATCAATATATGTAAGCAAATTATAATTTGAGATTTTCCATCTGGCAAACAGATTTTTGCTGTTCTTCTTACCATCTTTTTCTTCTTCTTATTCTATTTGCCTTCTTAGGGACTGTGTCGTCGTGTAAATTGTTTAACTAACATGATAATTTATGCAACTTTCTATTCATGAGAAAAATTGATGATAGTTTGTATTGATTTTTTTATCAAGAAATTTGTCTTATTCCTGGGGAGTCCAACTGACTGTTAAAGTCTCTAATTCATTGTTATTTTAAAAAGTGAAATTTAAATTTCTAATCAATTAACATATATAAACGATTTTAAAAGCAAGAAGTTTATTATAAATTCTTAATTATTTAGAGGAAATGAAATATTTTTAAACTTTAAACCTAATTAAAATCATTTTTCCGATTGTTTAGGGTTTTGCATTATCCAGATAACAAGAAATATGCGCATATTTTCTTCTTCTATTATTCATAATGTCAAAGCTTAAATTTTTCTATTCAACTTCCAAACATTAATTTCTCGAAATAATTTTCAAAAAATATCGATAGTTGAAAAGTTCTGAAAATCCTTCAAAATAGAAAATGCTAAAGATGATTTTCAATAAACACAAAACTATTAATTTCTAAAATCTTTTGCAAGATTATTTTCCTTTATTTGTCAATTTCAAACATCATTCAATTTACTAACTTTAAAATTGATATTTTTTCTTCATTTTTATTTAAATTGTTGTTTTTTTTTGCAAATTATTATCACAATTTTATAATAAAGTTTAAGCATCTACAAGGTTTTTATTATTTTAAAATTAATTAAGAAGCAGAAAAAAAAAAGAAATGAAATGAGATGAATGTTGGTTGGGAAATGTTTATAAGATTTAATTTTATTATGTTGTTGAATTGAACTAATTAAAATTTCTGAACACAGTTTAAAAGCTGCAACGCGGAAAATATTTTGAACTCAGAAATTAAAAAAAACAGTATTTTCATATTCTGCTTTAAAACTTTTGTTACAGAATTTCAACATGTTAAATTCTGTGATAAAACTTTCCTATTGTGAATTTTGTTGATAGCATTTAAAAGATTTTCAATTTGAATGTCAATATTTTCAACTGTTTTAAAAATTTCACTCCATTAAAAATTTTCCCAACCAATCTAAACAGACTTAATAAGAAAAAATAATAAACTTTCAAAATCAACAGATTGTTCTAAGATTTTCTTTAAAAACAGAAAACATTTTTCCTTCCTTTCAACTAAAATAAAAATTAAATCGATGAGTGAAGTAATTTTTCAAAGCATATTGTTTCAACAAAATAAAATTTATCTAAAATGCAATTTTCTTCTTTATCAACGTTCCACCTTTTTCTTGCTTTTTTTATTACTTTTTGGTCACATGAAGCTACTAATGAATAATTTCTATATGTATGTAGGAAAAAAAGACAATAAACTAATAAATTTCTTTTTAATAATCATTCTTTACAAATATTTTGTTTGCACATTCCTCAAAATTTGTCATGAATTTTGTTTTTTTCTCGATTAAGGTGTGTGTTTTATTGAGAGAGGAAAAATTTGTGTGTTTTTTTGTATATTTTTGGCCATTAAGAGAAAAAATCAAATATAAAATCTACATTGGGCGAGTGTGTGTGTTAATAGTGACAGCAGCAGCAGCTCATGTCGATTGAGTTTGCGCTTGTAAGAATTGATTGTAAAGAAACATCATCATCATGAAACGCTGTTGTGCCAATTGCATTTCATTCAGCTGCTGACTTTCGTTCGATTGATTATTGCTGCCATTGCTGTTGCTTGATAAATTAAGACCTGCATTACTGTTGTTACTATTTGCACTTGCTGCTGCCAATTGTGATGCCATGGCCTGTGTTATAATTAAATTTTTAGTAAACAAAATTGTTTTTAGAGTGAGAGAAATTCACCACTTACCATTTGCAACTGCTGATGATGCGATGTCTGAGGCGATTGTGGACTAAATTGATTGTAATTTGACGTTGATCGACGACTACCGTCACGCTTGTTATTTTCAATAGCTGCTTGCAATTCCGAGTCTGATGATAGATTGTACTTTTCGCACTCATATGGATACAAGTATTTTGTGTATTGTGTGCGTAAGGTGAAAGCAGCACTTGTTATGCTTGACGGTAAATTTAAATCTTTGATAATTTCCTGCCATAGTTTTTTGTTGATAACGTTAACGAGACCTCCACGCGCAATTACTAGCTTGTAAAGTTCATAAAGATCCAGCACTGATTTTGCCATGATTGGAAGTCGATTGATAGGTGTGCCTAAATAGAAGAAAGATGAAAATGATATTTTTTTAATATTTTGCTGCTAATTTCAAGTTTTTGATAAATAATTTTCAGAAGATTTCAAATAAATAACACTTAAGCTCCAATTGTGACAAAATAAAATAATTAATGTATCTTTTTATTTTGATGCCATCTTTAATAATTTTCCGTCTCTTTTAAATTGAAATATTACGAAAAAGAATTCCAGATTTTTTTTCTTTCTATGTTGACACAAACCAAAGCAATATAGCATGAGAGAGAATTATGACATTACCACTAATTTATCATCAGCGACACAATTAATTGTAATTCATACGACGGTAAGACGATCGCAAGTCGTTAAAGATCATTTATATCATCACATCACGCACAGTGTATGATATATACAGCATAAATAATAATTGAATAGATTTAGCCGACGAGACTTAAGAGTGTAAAATAATTGGAATAAAAAAGCAATTTGTCAGAGCTGCGCTATACATTTTTTTGGTGATGAAGAAGAAAGAGAAGAGAGAAGATTTCTATATGAAGCAGCAATGAATAATGACTTTAAGATTACAATTGTAAAACATAATCATGTACAGTTTTGTAGGCTAGATTTAATCCTATAATGACTCATTAATGGCTTCACATAAAATAGTAACTAAATTTATGAACTCGGTTCACTCTTATGTAGATTAATCGAGTAAATTGTGTGATCTAATATCTAATAAATCATCATGCAAAAGTCTCTTCTTCTTTCTGCTGCTCGCAAGAGGCACAAATTCAAAATCAATTAACGTTTAATGACTTGTTCACAGTGTGAGTTAAGCGTTGGACAAAAAAAGTGTTTTAAACGATAAATGTGCTCATAACCAACTCCATTGTGCGACATTGATTGCTCTTTATTTTCAAATCAAATATTAGAATGAAGAGAAAAAAAATATTTTTAGCTGGTGTCTTTTTTTGTGTCACATCATCACATGTACATACACACACGTCATTCTCTCTTATTTTTTGCTCACATTCTTTAATATTTATTCTATTTTTATTATTAATTCGACTTTTTTCTCGACTCATTGTCTTTGCGTTTATTTTGTGTGACTGTTAATTGTTCATTGAGATGATTGATAGGAAGATGCGAGGAAAAATCTAGTAATTATCAAAAAAATCTTCCTCAAACCAAAGGTCATTAAGTGAGGTAATTCATTAGAAGAAAAAAATAGATTTTCCGTTAAAAATATTCAAATATAAAAAAGTCGTTATAACTTAAAAATTCAAATATTTCTTGAAATTTTTATTTTTAAAATAACCAGTAAATTTGGAAAAAATAAATAAACTCATTAAAATTGAAAAAGATCGAAAAATTTCTCACAATCAATAACTTTTTTTATAGCTTCTTGGAATTAATTGAGAATCAAAAATGAGTTTCCCATTCATAAGAACAAAATAGCAGACAGACAGCAGCAAGGGAAAAAGAATCTTTTTAACATAATTTATTATCAAACATCAGACAAACGTGAACATCTCTAATCGACATCGCGTGTGAGAATCATCACATTCATAAAAACTAGTCGCGTCTATCCCAACCGCTCATATGGGATATAAGATGAAATGAGAATTATGTGATGTTTTACGATCATCAAAAATGTGTTCAATCTAGATGATGAGATATTTGTGGTAAACCAAAAATTAAATGTGAAAATTTATCGCTTTAAGTCTTTTTCTAATTGCTCGTAATAATTAAAATCACGCATGATTCTGAATTAATTTGTCAAATTCAACACACATTTCTGCTTACCTCGATCTTTCATAAACGTAAATAAATCATCTAAAAATTCCTTGCGCTTTGGATCGTCATTAATTTCGTAGAGCTGTAAAAGAATAAAAATGAAAGAATATAAAAAATTATTTTTTTATAAGATTGATTAAAGAAATGAAATGAAAAGAGTTTAAATAAATTTTTTTCTTTCTTTTGCTCTCTCGCTCAACAACGTCAAAATAATTAAGTCAATTAATCAAAAAAGCATTTTCGTCTCATATTTTTGATGATGAAATCCAGACGCGCGTACAGTAAAAAAACTTAAAAAATTTTCTTTCATATCAGAACGCAATCATTACGGTTTTTCTTCATCTGCTACGTGTAATTTGAAATCGATCGCTAGCTGCATCCTGTGACTGCTGAGACTCTTGATATAATTCGCTCTTATCACGAAAAAAAACAGCACAGCAACTTGAATGCTCGAACAGAATAGGGATGTGCAAAACTAAAACTTCCACCGCTTGAATGAGTAATTCAGTTGCAATTTTTTCTTTCTTTCTTTAATTTGCATTATGCAGCAGGCCTAATAATAATAATATCGTGAAATGCCAGAGAAATATCAAGAATTAGCATCACGCAATATTTATTATTTGAATATATTTTATTTTGCTGCCTCCATCGCTCTTTCATTCACTCAGCTTTTATTTTTTATAATGAAATGAACAATTTTTTATAATGCAAGAAGAAATTGGAATGAAATTAAAGTAATTATGTGCACAGTTCAGCGCAAATGCATAATGAAATGAGTATTATTGTGAAATGAGCATGTTCATATGACAGTAGTGAGGGAGAAAAACTGAATGAGGTAAAGGATGTGATGTAAGTTAAAGGTGATGAATTGCAATTAGTTTGCTTATCACATGACATGATCTCATTTATTCTTGCTTACTTGCTCATTTATTCTCTTTTTCTATTTATTTACAACATGTATCTGTCATTTTCAATTTTATTATTAAGAAATTCGTTTTTAAATAACTTTTTCGAATTATTTTTAAAACTTTTGTAATCAATTTAACACTTTTGAAATTGAAATTCAATTGATTAATGATTCTTAACTTAATGATTGATCAATTAGTCAATAATTTAATACTTTTAAGCTCAAGTAATGTCTTAAAAAAGCTCATTAAAAGCCAATGTGAATATTTGTTAAAATTATTATAGATCTGTATTTCAAATAGAACTAATTTAAACATCAAGATAAGAGTGACTGAAGAAAAGTGAATTTTAATCAATTTTATTCGATTTTCAATTGGTAACAGCCAGTCACAACAAGACTAGACTCCTCCATTCGCATCTTTTTATGCGCACAAGCGAAACCAATTAAAAATCAACAAACAATCATTTTCATTTTCTTATAACTTCAAGCAGACTCTTTTAGTTGTTTGCACTCATAAGTATATTATGTTTGTATACATGTATATGTGTTGCAGAAGCAGAGCGCAGCAGAGAGAACATAAATTGAGAAAATTATAGTTAAAGATTAATTAAATTAATTCGTGCGGATTGGCGGAAATGGAAAATGAAATGAGTCGAGATGCAAACGGGATGTGTGTGAATCGCCATGCATATCGATATACAATTTCAAAATTGATCCACTTACTGCATGAGAAATTAATTAGAAAGCGTAATTTATGTAATTAGCGAAAAAGGTAGCAGTAGCAGCAGCATAACAGCTAATTTCTAATTGACAATTTCTTTCATTTGTGTGTGTCCAAACATGTAATAGCTGTAGTGATGGCAATTTGATGGGAAAATTTCTTTCAATATTTTTTTAATTATCGAGTGAGAAAACGACAGCAAAAACAATCGTAATTCTTTTGGTGCCAATAACGGTTAAACAAAATTTTTTCCAATCATGAAACGGGAATAGATTGTTAATTACACATTTGAACAATTGTTTTAATTCCCACGCATCTCATTCGACTAATCAATTTTAAAGTGAATTGCAATTCTTTTCGATACTTTTTCACACCCTCATTCATTAATTAGAAATACACTAGAATGAGTGAGTGAAAAAAAAAACCAATAATTATTTTGATCAGAAATTAAATTCACATCTTAATTACAAAGCATCACGAATGTGTACCCTGATCTTGATCAACAATGTTTCAATTGATATTTTCATCCCTAAAACTTGTGCATGCAATGAACCCTCAACTATCGTAAAATTCATAGACATAGACAAAGCAGGCAGATGAAGACATTAAAGACATTTCTAAGGATGCATGAAAAATGCGAAACACATGTTTGAATATTCCTCAGTAGTAGGCAAATGCATTCATAAAAATCAGTCCTTTTTACAAATGGAAATTTTATGAATATGAGTAGAAGAAGAGAACATCAATAAAACTTTTATGCATGTATGTTTATCTCTTTCTTTTCCTTATATATTAATATCCTAGTAAAATTTACTAGGAAAATGTTGCAGCTTGAGAAATTAATTAAAACAATCTGATGACGTTTTTAACGAAAAAGAAAAAGAAATCAATTTAAAATAACGGTCATTTTTAGTTTTAAATATTTAAATTTAAAAAATGACAGTTAAAATGACTTACTTGTCTAACTTGTTTGAACTGATCTTCATAGCTCCAACTATTATTATTATTCTGACTACTACCATTTTTCTTTGCGGATGAAATTTTAACTTCATCTTTTGATGGTGGTGGGGTTGGAAAACTTGAGAAGGGAAAATCGTGTGGAGCCTCTGTTGCTTTTATTCTGTTTTGCGAATGATCGCTTGTGGTTAAATCCAAACCGGGAAAGGCGGACGCATGATGAAATGGAAATGATGTGAATTGCTCTTTTAATCGCTCGAGGAGTTCACGTTGTTGTTGTGCGAATGAGTCAGGCTCCTCGTGCGGTGGTGATTCTTCTAAATATTTTGATGGCGGTGATCGCTGATAATCGTGTAGATCTTCGCTATGTTTGTCATCTTCTTCTGAATGTGGTGTTGAATTTGACTGGAAATAAAGTTTAGAAATATTCTATGGTCAGGGAAATGTGCAATAAAAAAACAAAACTTTTTATGATTTTATGACAAGAATTTTTTTGCGGCATTTAGAAATTTATCAAAGACATAACGGGATAAATTTGAAAAAATATTTCTAGACGTAGGTAAGTAAAAAAACAATTGAGGGATTATTTTATTATCACTTTAGGTAATTTTTTTTTCTTTCTCCTCCTTTTATTTAAATTTTTCTACCAAAAAATGCTCTGTACATGAAACCATAACGTGACACAAACTAAAACACAAAAATTATTATTGAAAATTCTTACCATTGGTGAATCATCGTCCGAAAAATGTTCACGATCCATTTTATTCTAATTTTTTTTAACTTTTTTCTACTCACAACAGCACAAATTTCTTTTTTTCTAATTAATAAGCCGACACAAAAATTTTTTATTTTCAATTTTCTTATCACTAAATTAACAAGCCAAAAAACTATTTTTTTTTTCAAGTTTAATTCCTTTCGTTATCACTAAATATTATTTTCCTTTTCTGTTAATGCTCAACAAACAACAGTCGCAGGAAAATTAATTTCTTCAACTGTCGATCACGATACTTCGTGAAAATTAATTGGAAATGGTCAAAAAAACAAAAGCGACAAATTTATGAAAAACTCTTGCTTTCTCTCTCTTAGATATGTGTTTGTATATATACAAAATATTTTTTTTCTCTTGTCAAAAAAACAGCAGAAAGGAAAAAAAAAGACGAAGCGAGAAAAATTTTTTGTTCGCTTGCAGTTGATATAAAGAATGATATTAAAATGAATTCCGAATCTTAAAAATTTTTACTCACAACAATAATAAAATAAAATTTTTGTTGTGATGCGCGTGTGTTGGTGCGAAAGAGAGAAAAATGAGCATGAATTGTAAGTCTACAAAGTGCTCTCCCCACCATTTTCACACACTATTGTAGGCTAAAATGAGAGAAAAGAGATGAAATTTTGTTTTTCGTTTCTCAATTATACATTTTATTTATTTAATTTCGTATTGATATTCACATTATTATTGTTTCTTCTCTTACACATCGTATTCGTCTTATCAATCTTATCCCCACTACTATTCGTTTGTTTACACGATCATATACAAATACATTTAGAAGAACATTTCGGAATTTTTAATTAGAGGTGTTTTTCCTTCTCCTTTGCCATTATTGATTGTGAGAAATATTTAATTTGAAATATAAAATTGCGACCACGCCAGTTAACTGAAATCCAATTGGAAACTAAGCAATTGCAAAGGAAGATGACCAGCATGAGTCAGTCATTTTACTCGCCCAATTTGCAATTTATGATTTTAATTTAGTGTCTAGAAAATCAAATATTTACCCGACACACAAAACAATATTTTATCATTACTAATAAGGCATAACGTGGGCATGCCAAAGTCAATCTAAATCCAGTCACACTATTGTAAAGCAATAAAATTAATTAAAAGGGGTTGATACTTTAAGTATATGATATTTAACTGACTTTTTGCGAGAAATGCTGGTTTGTTTTACCATTTTGTGAAAGTTGAATATTGAAAAAATCTATAAAATGTTGTTTCTGAAATTTAAATTCAAGACAATTTTACTTGTTTAAAAAGAATTCAAGGAGAAATAAGCTGTGGATAATATGGAAAAAATGACATTAAATAGTTAACTATGTTACCTTGTAAAAATTCATTTAAAAAATTATAATTTTATTACTTCGGCGATATGAAACATCTTAATAAGCATTGTTTAAAAATGCTAAAAAAATTGAAGATTTAAAAAAATTCAAACTTTATTTTGCGTGCTTTATTTTGTGATTTATTCTTAACAAAATAAACTTTTATTACAAACTTCTTAAAAATCTCTATAATCTCATTTACAAGGACTGAGTATTCTTTGTTTTCAGTTTGATTTTAATGATATAATCAAAAAGTTACATTTTATATCTATCTCGATTGAAGTTCAATAAAACAGGAATAACTATTTGTTCTCTAAATTAATTGAAATATGCTGAAATAAAGTTCTATGAAAAATCAAATAATCAAAGAGTTCACACGCCTTGCTTATTTATTTTATTCGCACTTCTTTAAGAAATCATCAAAGAATGTTTATATTACGAATCTAAAGTCTTGAAATATTCATAAAATATTTTCACACGTGAAAAATAATTTTAAATTGCATTCAATATTTAAGCTAAATAAAACTTTCCATTTAAATTTCAATACTATTATTAATTTTATTTCTATTCATATTTATTTATAAAGCTTAAGGAAATAAAAAACAGAAGGCTGCATTAAAATTTTTAAGTGCATATAAATAATAAATTTATTTTAAAGAAATTTTTCATTGTACTCAATGAAAAGTTTTTAATTGATTTCTTTGATTTGTATAAAAACCGAACAAACCTAAAAAAATTCAAAAACATTCAACGAATATTATTAAGTGTTTTAAGCAATGACAATTATTGTTAATTTGGTATCAAGAAAAAAATATAAACTTTTACAAATAATAAAAACACCACAATTATTATCCATTTAGATCAATAAAGACACAATAAAATAAATTTGCTTCTTCTAGAAAAATGTGTTGAAAGAACTTAGTAGAAAAAATACGAATGTGATAAATTTTTGGTCACCACGCAACACTTATGTGGTATTTTCAATTTCATCGATCAAACAGAATTTTTGTCTGAGTTATTTTTTAGTTTTGCTATCCTCAAATAGTATTATTCTAATAATTTCTGTATTAAATAAAACGAACAAGAAATTAGCTGCAAATTAGCAAGTGTCGCAACTTAGTGTCATTCGATTATGGGCTCAGGTAAGAAAAATGATGTATTCTTGGCACAATTACAAAATTTTTATTTCTATCTATCAGACAGCAGACATGGCGAAATTTCCGCCCCGAAAAATCATTTACTCGTTGTCTTTTATTAATTTATTGCAATTTTTTGAGTTCAAAATTTGTTTGACCTTCTTTGGCACTTCTCTTAGAAAATTACTATGTGGACGCTACGCTAGTTGAAATTCAACTGAAACTTCCAAATAAGTCGACTTGCAAAAAAGAATTGACGGCTAAAAATAAAGTAAAAATTTGCATTTCATGCTAAAGAACTCTTTACATAGCGCGCAATAAAAAAAATAGCAAAATCATTTTTTACAACTATTTACTTCAACCCTCTTCACTGAATGAACATTGGCATGTGAGGGAGGCGTTTAATTGGAATTCAATTTGCATACAGTCATGCATGCTTGCACACATAGACAGGAAATTTTTGATCCTTTTTTCTACTTTGAAGAACTTATTTTCATATAATTAACAGTCATGCACATGCAAAAAGAGAAAAAGAATTGTAACATGCAATGTCTATAATATACACACTAAATAGACATAAATTGTGTGTGAGTACATGTCGAATCCCTGAATTTACAAACTCAATTTCATATCAAAAACTAGAAAGAAAGGAAAATTGAGAAAGTTTAAAATGATGTTCACTCCTATTTGTTTTGATTGAACGTGTTCAGTAAGTCTATTACAATGTTAGTTTGATGCAAATCATTTAGAATTTATTTGTTTATAATGTAACAAAATTTCTATCATAATACATTTAACGACTTTTTATTTTAAATATAACGGAATTTTTTAAATTTAAGACAAATTTTAAACATCTTTTAAAATGTTTTTGCACAAAGATCTTCAAAACACAAGCAACTAGTTGCTATTAGCAATAAATTTTCATACACCTTCATTCTGTACAGTTCAAAACACAAAGAACTTTCAGTCATTTGATTGAGCATATGTTCTGTGCATGTTCTTTACCCTCTTAATCACTCTCAATATGTACTGTACATAAATGCCTATATGTTACACCACAAACAATTGATTTTCTTTCTTCTCTTCTTATAGTAATTCACTTGTAGTGATTTAACCCAATTACTTACATTGCACATTTACTTTCATAGATTTAGTTTAGTATCAAAAAGAGTTAAGAACTAGAAAGTCATAAAAATGATTGCTTGTGATCCTTTAGCTGATCGTTCAATGTATGAAAAGAACAGAGGTCTGAGCAATCAGATTAAATTTTGATCTAATACAAATAGAAAATTCAAACATTAAAATGTCGTTAAAATTATAATTTTCTAATTTACAGATAGTGAAGATTCAGATGATGAAGGAGGTTTGGGAAATGTCAATCGTTTGATCATTCGTCCACCTGGGCATAGTGGGAAAGCAAAAAAAGGTGAAAAAAAAAATTAAGCTTTAAAATTGATCTTAACTTTTGTTCTAAAATTTTAGGAAATTTATGTTTCGATGCTGCATTTGAAACGGGTAATTTAGGAAATGTTTTACTTGTTGGTGAATTTGAGTACGATATTTGCCTTAGACCTGACACATGCAATCCTCGTTATCGCTTTTGGTTCAATTTTACTGTTGATAATTGCAAGCAAGATCAGCGTGTGCTTTTTAATATTGTTAACATCAATAAAAATAATAACTTGTTTAATCAACGAATGACACCACTAGTAAAATCTACATCAAGACCAAAATGGCAGCGACTACCAAAAGAGCATGTATTTTATTATAAATCACCAATTCATCAAAACCATTATGTGCTCAGTTTTGCTTTTATTTTTGATCGTGAAGATGATGTTTATCAATTTGCACTGACTTATCCTTACTCTTACTCGAGACTTCAGTCTTATTTATCAGTGCTTGAGCAGAAATTTCCTATACAGCGAGTTTCATTGACTAATAGTGTGCAGCAGCGTAGATTAGAGTTGATAACATTCGATGATGTTCGCAAACCAGATGTTGTTGAACCTGGAAAAAATCAAATTCGTGTTGTTGTGATTATGGCAAGAATTCATCCTGCAGAATCTCCCACAAGTTATGTCATACAAGGTTTAATTGAATTTTTAGCCATTGCTAATCATCCAATAGCAAAATTATTGAGAGAAAATGTTGTCTTCAAAATTCTTCCTATGATGAATCCTGATGGTGTATTTCTTGGCAACAATCGTGTAAATTGTTTAGGACACGATCTCAATCGATATTGGAATAACATTTCATATTATACGCATCCAGAATTATTTGCAACAATGGATTTGTTAAAAGAATATGACACATCTGACTGCTATCAGTTGGATTTTGTTATTGATATTCACGCACATTCAAGTTTAATGGGATGTTACATTTATGGAAATGCTTATGAAGATGTGTAAGTAAAATCTAATTTTAACGTATTTGTAATTTGAAAAATTTAATTTTTAGCTATCGATATGAACGTCATCTCGTATTTCCAAAGCTCTTTGCAAGTCGATGCCATGACTTTCATGATATGATATTTAACGCAGACGACAGAAAGCAGGGAACAGCACGTCGTTATTTGTGCAATCGATTGAGTGAGAATGTCAATGTTTACACTTTGCAAGTTTCGATGAACGGCTTTTATATTAAAGGAACAAATATTTCAACGCCATACACTGAAGCCGATTGTAAGAAAGACATTAAATGAAATATCAATGACATTGCGGAAATGTTTTAAATTTTTCCTTTTAACATTTTTTAGATATGAAAATTGGTCGAAATTTAGCGCGTGCATTGCTCGAATATTATCGATTCACAAACATTTTACCAATACCGGCCTTGACTGAAGTGTTTATGAAAAGAAAAGGGCGACCGAAAACGCATCGACCACGTCGTAAAATTAAAAATATTTATCCAACTCGACCGAAAACGAACCGTGAAAATGCTCCAATTAACTACACAGACTTGTCAATTTACTATGACAGTGACACTTCGGCTGATTATTCATCGCCTGCTCGTTATCCCTTTCATAGTCATTTTATGCTTCAACAAAATCGCTTGCGACTTTATCAAGCTCAAAATGATCCATATTCACTTTCATCTTTACGTCTTGGCAATCTTGAATTGAGTCCAAAGCATAAGAAGAAACAATGCCCGGTTTCATTAATGTCTGAAAATTGCACAACGAGAGCTGATACATTTGTCGTTCCACCAAAAGCATATGTATCAGTAATTGATTTTAATTTATTGACACGTGGGGGATTAGAAGAAGCGACTAACAAAAGTGACAAAGTTTGTCCACATCATAATCAAAATCAAAAGGCAAAAACAAAAGCATTTAAGTAAAATTTTTTCAACTGACTCTTTAGCTAGCTTAAAAAATTTTTTGCTCCTTCTCTAAACGCACAATATAGTGAAAAATTTTCTAGAATAAATTTTTTTTCTAACTCAAAAAGGAAGAAAATTTGTGTATTCAGTATGAGAATGCAAAAATGTGGTTGAGTTATAAAATCTTTAATTTCCATCACGAAAATAATTTTTATGATGCCTCAGGTAAATTGCTGATATACAAAACTAAATGTTTCAGGTAATTTGATAAGGAGAAGAAGTAGAAAAGATTTACAACAAAGCTATAAAATTTTTGTGATGTAGAAAGGCAACAGCAGCATAATCAGGGCTTCGAATGTGTATACATAATGGATATTTTTACTTCTTTTGTTTTTCTCTCTTCTTGTCTTTAATTATCCATTGATTGAATACAACAAGGCTCATGTGCGTTAGTGTTGGACCAACATGAGTCATAAAATCTCCCTTTAGAAAATTAAAAATGCATAATTTCTCTTTTTCGAATCGGCAGAAATGAATTTTTAAGTCTCCAATTTATTAAGTTTTCTTTTTTTTACATTCCCTGTAATTATAAATTTCTTTTCATAATCAAGAATTTTATTATTATCGTCTCACTCATCCTTACAAACTAAATTAATACTTTTTTTTCTTTGAATGCATCAAGTATTTAACAATTTGCAATTTGTGACATAAATAAATTTTGTGCTTAATAACTTTCAAATATCAATGGATAATGCTTAATGTGAGTTATTAAATTTGAATTTTATTATTAAGTAAGTTTATTAATTATGGCAAAAATGGGATTCATATTTAAAAGGCTGCAAAACCTGATTTATAAAATTCTATTAAAGGTAAAAAGTTGCGATAAAAAGCTTTAGATGAAAAAATCTTTTCTCAATCATTCTCATACAAAAATTTTCTGTCTTACTTTAATTATCTCTCTGGCTTTAATTATGTCTCTTAACGTTATACAAAAACTGTCCAATTACATTTCCACGTGGATAATAGGAAGCGACGACAATTACTTTTCCATTCTTTGTTCGAGCTAAACCAATGCCCAACTCTTTTGATGATTTCCAAACCATCTGTGTGAATTGACCCGCTTTAACAGTAGTCTTTGGCTCAACATTCCATGTATATTGCTTCATTTCATCATACCATGATCTAAAATAATTTATTTCTTAAAAATAAATTTAAATGAGCTAAAATTATTTTAACTCACTTGCAGACTTCTTTAGGATTCGGCAATGCATCTCTATCACTACTCCACAAGCAATATAAATTTTCACCATATTGCGAATTTTGTCGATATAAAAATTTGTCCATTTCTGCTAACTTTTCAGCCCATGATTGTGCATCGTTCATTAGTTCTTTAGTGAGTCTAGAAATTATGAAAAAAATTGTGTTAAAAATAACTGAAGTTTGAGATTTGAGAAAATTTGCGCCATCTTTATGTCAAATTTAGAGAACTAAAAATACTATAGCATGAACTTGATACATATTCTTTCTTATTCATTCCATATAAGACATATTTAACCATTTAATAAACACATTTACTATCGTAATTCGATCGATTTATTATTTAAATCGCGTGATTAAATACAAAATTTATAAAAAAAATAATTTCACGATTTAAAGTGAAAAATTCTTTAGTGAAATGTGTATGAAGATATCGCCTACAATACTTACTTTAATTCTGGGGTAAAGTGTTTCTTTCGGTATTCGTTGTGTTGCTTTAACATTTTTTGTGCAAATTCTTCATATTCTTCCTCGGGTGTCTTTTCTCTCTCCATATCTGATTTTTCAGCTGATGCACGCGATTTTGTATCCTCGTCAATGAGGGGTAAAACATTTTTCTCGAAGGATCCGATGAAATTGCCTGCAGAAAAAATTGAATTTCATATTGTGATTTTAAAATTGATTTCATTGAAGATATAATAATTTTAAAATTCTAACTTGAATTCAAGACAAAATTTTTCATAAACACCGAAAATATTTGACTGTGATAAGAAAATTGTTTTTGTCTAAAATTCTAATAGCGGAATTCTCTAAGCAGAAAGTCAGATGTTTTAATATTTTCATCAACAAAACATGAATGAATGCGAATTATTGGAGTCTATTCAATAACAATTTAAAATAAATTTTATTTCAAAACAACTCACCTGGTGGATCATAATTTGCAACAACAAAAATTTCTCCATTTCTATTTTTTGCCATCCCAACGCCCAATTCTCTGCTCTCTTTCCATACAACCTATACAAACCAATAAATCAACAAATAGAAATTTAAATATTTCACAATTAAAATTTGGCTTTACCTGACAAAAATGACCAGATTTGAGTGTTGTTGGTTCGCGGTGAAAAACATGCTGTGAAATTTCGGCATACCATGAATCAACGACTTCTTGACCAGTTGTATGATTTGTGCTACCATTTGAACTCCATAAGCAGAAAATATTCTCACCATATTGTGAATTATTTCGATGCAAAAGTACACCTCGACTAGCTAAAATTCTTGCCCATTCTTCAGCGTGTTTGCACAGTCTTTTATTTAATTTGAGAGCCGGCACACCGTGTCTCGCTCGATATTCATTATGTGCTCGCAGACATTCTGTTTCGAAAACACTGTAGTAAGAACGACGATTGATAGGTGATGGTGTGGAATGACGAAGGCTCGGTGATTTACGCAAACTTGGTGAGTTTCGAAGACTCACAGCTGATGTCGTTAATGCACGTTCTTCCCGCTGTTGTTGCTGTTGTTGTATTCGTGTGTTTGAAGAATTTCGATTATGTTTGTTGTACATTGTTGGTGTGCCATAGGGATTATTGTTCGAATCGCGATTAACAACACCATTTAGAATTGTCTTTCTAGGATTATTATTTGGACTGCTATTTGTGCTGTTGTAAGCTGTAGCATCATCTGGTGACAATAAACTCAATGAACTAAAATCTTTGCTCATTTCTGACATCAATTTACGACTTGATGGCGAAAATGTTGAGTTATTTAGCGATGAATAGCCATGATCTCGTTCACTTGATGCTGATGTTGAAAGAACTGCGTTGGCTGATAAATCTCGTTTTTTAATAACAACAGTTCTGTCTGGTTTGTGTCCCTTGTATGTCTGAATTGTATCCATTGTAATTGTTTCAACTTGCGGTTGATCCTATGGGAAATGAAATGTGAAATTTAATATTAGGCGCCATGAGACAAATCAATGAATGATACCTTTGGACTGTTGTGGTGAATGACAAGACGTTGATCGGTTTTACGCACCATAACCACTCGCGCGAGATTTCCACAATCATGATTCGATATTGCATTGCTTAATTTCGTGATATCTTTTGCTGCCGGACGAATTGGCCTTAAATGAACGAGAAAAGAAGAGGAAAATTTTATTTCTTTGAATAATAGCTAGAGCTATAAAAAGCTTTCTCTCTCAGAACGAGAATGTTGTAACAATATATTGAAAGTCAAGGACGAACATAACATAATAAAATTTTACGACATACAGAACAAAACATGAAATGGCATTTAGACACTCTCGATTGCATGTTTTTCATTTAGCCGGTAACACAAAAAAGAGTCGAAAATAAATCTAATTTCTATTCTCAGTTGCATCGACAATGAACTGAATTAAAATTCAAGCCAATATTTTATTAGTTCATCGTGCACAATATGAAAATAAAAAAAATCGATTATTTTCAATGTTATAAGAACAATTTTTATTGATTTGGGAAATTCGTGAGTGATAAGAATCATTTGAGCACTTCCGTACTCATTTATGGTAATTGATCTCACTTTTATAGCGCAAATGTCTGAAAACTTATTCTTTTTACATGCTGATGAGTTTGAACACGTGAGGAAGTTGAAAGTGAAGGTTGAGGATGTAATAAATCATCGACGGAGATATTCCCAAAAACTTTGACTCATAATTCTAACAAATTATTGAGAGCATTAGAAAAATATTGATTAAATTTGTTGAGACAAGCAAATGTGGGCAACAGTCAATAAAATATTAATTCTCATCGAATTATTGCAAATTATCTCAAAAATAGCTCAATTGAAATTAATGAAATTGACAATTTATTACTTATCGTATAACAAAGTTACTTAACTTGACAAATCATGTCATGAGCCTATTAGTTCAATTAATCACGCGATTCTATTTTTCCATTTATGGATGAGATGATAGATTTATATAGGGAGAGAAAAATGAGGAAATTTATTGTTGTTTACATCTTTTGAGAAAGTGATAAATTTCAATTGTACTTAATTTTGTGTCATAAAGGAAAGTAAAAATTATTGTCAATTTTTTTTACCTCGAACATCTCGATGCCATGCGAAGACAACAAACATCGACCATTGCGACAGATTTTATGTTCTAATTTTAGTTATGTGTTACAATCGCACTTGAACTCAAAACAAAATAATGTTAAAAATTTCAAGTTTTTAATATTTGCACAGTTTTGTCTCATTCATAACTTGATTACAGTCACACATACTATTTTTTTCTCGCTGTAAGCAATTAATAAACACTGCAATATGTTAATTATTATTCATACACAGATCATTTGGCCAATTCTCATCTGCTGTAAATAATTCAACACGAAAAATGAAACTTATTATCATCTTATTGGCATGATGACAAGAATAATTTATAGAATTTAAATTTATTTGCACACAAGTGATTTAATGCCCGCGCCTTCGTTAACATAATCGCTCTGACTGTAATTACAAGTGATCTGGTTATGAAAATTACATCAATCAAGAAGGTAATTGACTGTGATAACTTTATAAATACGCTTTTTGATGTCTCTCTTACATACTTTAGCATCAGACTAATATAAACGTTGTAGAATTTCAATTAGCGAATGAATCAATAAGATAATTAAGAATTATGACTAAAAATAGTTTCTTCAATATAAATTTCCTTTCTGTGGTCGAAAATTTTTCCAAATATTAACAATACAATAGGCTTGGCACATGTTGATGACGATGTTGTGTCTTGCATACATATATAATAATTTTATGTCTATACTGCTTATTTTAGAACCTTCTTTTATTTCTATGCTTCACTTGAGAATTATCGACAAAAATGACGAACGAAATTGTTGAATATGAAGAAAATTTTGATGGATTGCTGTTTGTTTGTTGATAACGAAGAAAACTGGAGTAAAATTTTATTTTGATGATTAATTTAAAAGAAATTTAAAAGTTTAGTAAAAGTTAGCTCAGTTGCTGAATTCTAACACAGATTCTTCTACTTATTTGCATTTTGAAGCTTTTGCTTGTTTAAGTAGATAAACATCATTTCTCACACACGAGAGAAGTAAAAAACATTTGTATTTTTTGCCGGGTTAAGTAAAGTCAAGAAAGAAATCATAAAACACACAAAAATTTGCATGCAAAATAATAAGTTGAATTCACAGCGGAGAAGATTAAAGTTTCTAAATAAATGTGTGTAGATTATCGTGATTATGCTAATTAATATTGCTGGCAACAATGAGGCATTTATAAGAAATTGAAATTAATTTTCTCATGAAGAATTTCAAAAGAATTTGAGTCGAGAGAACATAAGTAGCACAAATATAAGTTTGCGATCTTTATCGCTGAACAAATTAATTACACAATTACGTAATGAATAATATAGTAGATGATGACGATAAATTTTCAATTCAAGGCCACTCCTTCACTCTCACTACAGCAGCTATTTTGCAACTTAATTGCAATAAGTAATAGAGCAAAACTCTTTTAATCATCGCTTGCCCATTGAAGCGTTAATAATTTGTCTAACTAACAAGTTTTTGTAATTATCATCTAGAAATTGATATTCGATACACCAACAGAGAACCAGTTGCCCTATATGACTGAGTATTAATTTGCACCTATCGATCAGACTTTTTCACTTTTGACGTAATTCGAGACGATTGCGTTTATTTTTATCATCGATGAAATTCTCAATTTTCTATTGCTTCTATCGATGACTCTGTGTCAACATATAAAACATTTCATCATAAATGTGTGAATGACACTCATAATCGCAAAAATAATTCTCCTTGAAATAAATAATTGGTGCTAAAAATTTTTTCTTCAACTTTTTTTCTAGAGCAATAAAAACGAAAGCTCGCTTCAAATAAGACTAAATGACTGTAAAAGCGACACGATGTCATTCTAAATGCGGTGAACCAAATATTGAATCAAGTCGATGCTCTTTTAATGACCAAAAAATTTCTTTTGGCAAACGATGAAAATTTAGGATTCATTACTTATTACCATACAGAAATTGTGCCGTACATAACAAACAGAGCCTTAATTTCATTTTCCTTCAACAGTAGGCGTGAGTGAGGCTGTGACTCATTCATCCCACTTAATGTTTTGCAGATTTTTTCTCTTCTCCTTCATCCCACGTACAAATTTCCTTTCTGCCAACATCGCAATGGCTTGAAAAGCCGGATAAAAAGGAAATTTAAAATCGTTGAGGATTTTTTTATTAGATGTGCAATGAATTGTAATTATAAGTTGCACATGAATGAGTATAAATTTTACACACACCGCACACGAGGTGCAAATAAAAATTTTCATTTTAAAGTTTCACTCCCTACAAACATTCTCCCGAATTTCACTTTTTTACTCCGTAAATGAAAGGGAGAAAAATCGATGGTGAATTTTTTCATTCTCTCCATATTTATAATGTCATGATTATCCTCTAACTGAATGCGTGAAACCCTCTGCAAATATGAGTGATGTCTAAATTTGTTATAAATAAATATGCGACAGATTAGGGAAGTAAATAAACAATTTTGAATTTCCTTCCTTCTCCTTTATTTTTCTTAATAAATGGTATGAGTAGAAAAAGGTTTTTATTTTTAGCTCCTGTACTGCAGATGAAAGAGAAAATTATTTATCCTTTAAAAATCCCCTTGTGTGCAAATAAAAATTTTCATGAGTTCCGGTACTTTGATTAATATCAATAGAAATAAAAATTCACAAATATTCTTTGAAAACACTGTTTGCGAAAAAGAAATATCGAAAATTACAACTTATCATCATCACGACTCAACACAAACTGTTTGTGCCGATTTATATGTATTATTATTTTTTTCGCAATACAAGTAAATGAGAGAGAATCTCCTAAAGTGCATTGATGTGAAATGAAATTGTTGTTGTCATCACATATTGAGAAAATGTTTGTGAGAGAACTTCTGACATTGCGCAATAGAGAAAAACTTTTGTGTTTTTCTCTCTCGCACTTGATTCATAAAATTTCATTTCCCTCCAAAAAGCTTTCTATTGAGAATTAAATAAACCAAGACCGGAATGGATTTTCTGATAAGTATTTCGACACTGAAGTAGGATTGAATGCTTCTTTATCGATAAGTATAATTTTAAGACAGCAATTGATAAGAACTCTTTTATATATTAACGCTTTAGATTACAAGAAGGCGCTATGAACTTGAAAACATTAGCACACAAAAGCAATTGTCAAATGACATGTGCAAATTGTGCTTTTAATAACCTTTTTCTCTTATCGCAAAAATAATACACCCATACGTAATAAGAAGTTGCAAAAATATTCTCAAACAGCTGATTTTTGTTAGTAAGTAGTTGACACAACTGGAACAAATAAATAGCAACATACACTGAAATGATAATTTTTGTTAAAATCATATGAATAATAAGAGAAAAAAATGATATGAAGGAAACAGTTTGAACAGTTGAATTGTAATGTATGATGAAATAAGCCTCATTTTTATCAATTAAAGTGCCATAAAGTAAACGTGTATACTTTACTTTATCAAATATCTTTAGTGGGAGTTGTAAACTACTTAAAATTCTTTTACAGAAATTTTCTCTTCAAAATTATTGCTTAGTTGTGACATTTTTGATTTAGCAAAAATATTTCTTGTTATCAGCAAGAAATTTCACTGAAATAAACATCATTTTGTTATCACATTATACAAAATATTGTCAAGAGAAGTATCAGTTTCACCTCACAGTGTCGCCATGCTTTGATTTAATTTTTAATTGCGGGTGAAAAACACACTTGATATCATAGAATACGATGTTTATTATGTAGCTGATAAAAGAAATTTTTTTATTTTTCCTTCAAGATTATATTTGAAAAATGATTGGTGAATGACTTCATTAAAGTTATTATATGACTCACAAAAAATTTTATTTGAAACATATATGTTCTTGAAAATAAAAATTAAAATTCACTTTCACTTACTCATCTCTTCCATTCATCTTTTTATGTCAATAAAGTTCACTTTTTAAATTAATTTAAAAAGTACTTCACGCTCCGCGTCTAATTCCTTCAGCGTTCTACTTGAAACTAAATAAAAAAATAGCGAAAATGAAACAAAAAAAACCGACACAAAAAAATGTGAATGAGCGAACGAATAAGTGTGGAAATGCTGAAATAAAGACATGTTGTTTGATGACTGTAAGTCATGATGTTTCGTGTAAGTAAACTGTTGAATTTTGAGTTTTTTTATTGTGTCCATTTAGAAAATGACTTCTGATTGTCTACAGAACTTTAGCAATTGACGGACAAGTGACGACCTTCTTTTTGAAATTCACTGTGTCTCTTAGTGGTTTAACATTATCACAAAATGTCTTTGGATCATTACCAGGTGGGTAGTAGTTTGCAACAACATATAATCGTGTCTGATCACTGTTTAAAAATCAATTAATGAAACAAAACCAATTGTTAATAAATAAAACTCACTCGCTGAGTGCATAGCCAACTCCCATGCATTTTGTTTTGGCCCAAATCACTTGAGCAAAATGTTTGATCTCTTTCAATGGATAATTTGTATTGCATGTGACTTTCTTTCCTTCATTATACCAACTTATGACTGGTTCAAATGGGTCTGGTGATACTTTTCTGTCAGAACATTTATAATAAATATTTTCACCATAAGAACAACTTTTACTAGGCATTAGAGTTCCACAATCCTTCAAATAATTAGCCCATTCCTGTGCGAATTTGCACAATCCTTTCTCCAGCTCAATTCGAGGTACGCCATGTCTCAAGCGATAATCATTATGTGCCTCTAGACAATCAACTTGAAATGCAGTGAATTTACTGCCTCCGCTACACATCACAATTTAGTGTTAAAATTTTATTTACAAGTAGTGACGAAACAAAACAATTTAAAAAATGAAAAAAAAAAAATGAGAAATAAGTTTTCAAAGCTTACTTAGATCATCATCATTGAGCATAAATCATCAAGTGACACAAGTAATTTTCTATTTGCTTAAATCACACAACGCTAATGCAGGAAAGAAGAAGAAAGTTTTGTGTATACAAAAGAATGTAACATGTCAACATGTGCTCAAATTTGTTATCAATCGTTTTTCTCTTATCTTATCTCTCTTTTCTCAGTGTTTCTCTTTTTTCTCATTCTATAATTGTCATTCTCATTTGATTTTCAATCATGAACAAGTTCACAACGTTATTTGACACATTAGTAGCATTTTTAGTGTTAATGGTGATTCTTCTTTTGACTTTTGCACCAACAAGCATTCATTTGGTAAGAAGTCGATCAGATCTCGAAGGACTGAAAATGTAAAATATTAAAAACAGCAAATGTAAGTTGAAACATTAATTATACATTTCTTTATTCATTTTCAACCTTCTGGATGCAGATTAATTAGTTTACAATTTTTATTTTTTTTGCTTTTTTTTTGGGCGAAAGAACAAATAATATTATTCATGCCATCTATATTTCCATCATTGAGAATAATAAACCTTTCATTGTCATTTATATAGGTACATTAGCTATTCTTTAATTAGCGGACAACAAAATTATATGAAGCGAAATGCTGTTGTGTATCATATAGAGTTTTTAAAAATTGAAAATTCGTAGCTACTCTTCCGGATCAAGATGAAAAATTAAAAACTGTGTATTTTTAAAATGTATCATCGATAAATTTGTTTATTATTTAGTAGTTAATGAGAAAATGCATTCACTGATTCACATCAATGTGATAGATCTCACATATCATTAGTGTAATTATAATGTGGAAATTTTTTATAATTTTTCCTTTCATCAGTAAGTTTTGTTAAAATTTTAATCAAATCGTTTATTTCTTGTGAGTACGTAACGAATGTCTTGAAAAACGATTTATCTTCAATTTCTATTTATTATGTTGATCTCTTTTATTGATACATGGACAATTTTCTGTTATTATTTTTATTCGCATAATAATGATGATGGATTTTTCATGAATAAAGAAGCTTTTTATTATTATTATTATAGATTATATTTATAAGAATGTTATTTTTCTTTTATCTTTTCATAATCAATCATTGCATTGATAAACTTGATAAATTTTACTTGTAGACTTTTTAAAATTAACTCATAGTCTCTTAAAAGTCTATTTTTAAAATAATCACAAAAATATCTTTTAAATATTTGCAAAATGACTAAAGTAAATAAATATTTTTTATAACCATTCTAAACTAATTCAATTCATTTAGTTGTCAAAAAGAAATATTTCTTTTACTTTGAGAAATTGCAGCAGTGTATGTATATATAAAGATACTGTTATATTTACACATGCATTATAGATGTGCAATAATTAAATCACTCTCGTTTTAAAAAATAACCAAAAAATCAACAATTTTCTTTATGTAATTGCATCACTTTCACTTTAAAATTAATTTTAAAATTTTTACACGTCACTGGAATTTCAATTTTCTTAACACAATCCGCCTTCCTCTTCTTCATCATCAACAGGGGCTGCTGTTGCAGTTCCACTTTCTCCACTACCTGATTGCGATACATATGATGGTGCTGCATTCTCAATGACTGTAGCTTTTGGAGCTGTTAGACCTTTTGGAAGTTTAAGATCTCTCGCCAATTTTGCATATTCGATGTCCATATGTTTGATGAAACTTGAGCCTAGTGCTCTTCTAGCCAACTCAGGGTCTTCATCATCATATGCTTGCAATAGTGACTCAAGTGTTTGTACTTCATGTGGATCACAGCAATTTCCCCACTCTTTAAATGCCTTCTCAGCTGCAACATAATCTTCGCGTGCCAATTGCACAAGAACAAGTGCCACAGCAAGTCGTCCAATAGCACCAAACGATTCATTCTGTTGATGCAAACCAATTTCCCTTCGAATAGCATCCGCAGCTTGATCAAACATATTCAGTTTCACAAGAATTCGAGCAACTTTGCTAGCATATTCTGTCGCTTGTCGACTTGAATCTTCGATCTTGAATGAAAATGAAATGAAAAAAATCAATCAATCAATTTGTGTTGATTTACTTACCATTGAAACATCAAGTGCGTGTTGATAGAGTGCAAGTGCTTCTTGAGGAAAATTACTTTCTAAGATTTTAGCAGCTTTGTCTAATGATGCAGCGCCTGATTGTGGAGATCCATGCTGCTGATAGAGATGACATGCTCTTTCGGCAAGATTTCTAATTGAATTGAAGTCATTTAAATCTTTACAGACAAGCATTGCCTGATCAAGAGCCTTAGCGGCATGGAAAAGTTGACGATTTTGTTTGTTACATTCGGCGCACTTGAGTAGACAATCTTTACACTCACTGAGACATTTTGCATTTCGATAGGCCATTGCTAAGTCATTAGAAAAAAAAAATGTTTAGAGAAAGAGCAATTGAATTTAGGAAGAAACATTATACCTGCTTTGTTATACTCATCAGCAGCACTGTCATAATCTGGTCTCCATTTTAAAAGAGTTGTCTTAAGGCTGTGAAAGCAAAAATTTCAAATCTTAAAATTTTTCTTCGCATTAAGTGGAAACAAAATCAATAAAGGATGATAAGATTTTCTAAAAACTTCATCATATTGCTATCACTTACTGTTTTTCAGCTTGCTGAATATGCTCTTGAGCTTCTTGTATCTTTGCTGACATGATTGCTAACACTTTTAGTCAAATTTACTTTTGTCAATCTTGTTTTTATTTAATTTTTATCTCTTGATAATAACACTAGAGAAAAATTCTGTGACTTAACTGATTATAGCATAATATTTATGTAAACAGTTCAATTTGTAAGGTTTTTTAAATTTCCCCTAAACACTATGCAAAATTAAATTTCAGTTTTAATTTTAAGACTGACAAACAAGTATTATTGTCAATTTAATTAACTTAAAACCTAATTAACGTATTAAATATTAATGAGGACTGAAATTAGTCTAATTTAAAAGATAAATCAAAGAAATAAAAAACTACCATCAAGACACATTACAATTTGTCAAAATTTTCTAAAATTTTTATTTGTTTTTTGTGATTGTTTTTTGTTTTGTTTAATGTTGTTTTGTCTGTAAAATTTTATTATTGATTGTGAATGAATAATTTTATAAAAAACCTAAAAGATAGTAAAGATTATTGAATCGAGGAAATTAAAACAGCAAAGTAATCAAAAATCAATTCAAATTAATAATTTAACATAAAAATACGTGAGTTCTGATTGATTTTCAAAATTATTAAATTATTCAAAATTTTCTTTTATTATTAAATTTATTTTTATTTATTAATTAGCAACTAATCTTTTTAAAAATCTTAAAAACGATGAAATTTTCATTCAAAATTTTTTTTAAAATTCTTCTTGAAATATTTTGAAAATGAAACACTCGCAATCACAATCAGCTGTTTATGATTTCTTTTCAGTAAATAAATCAAAGTTCAAGTAGCAACATATTAGCTTGTGAGAAATAAATTCTCAAAAGAAAAAATGAATTTTTTAAAAAATATAATGAAAACAAGTGTCAAAGTACAACAAGGAATTGTCAAAGGTTGTGTAGAAAAACTGCCTAATGGTAAAAATTATTTGAGATTCTCTGGGATTCCATACGCTCAAAGTCCAGTAGGTGAATTGAGATTTAAATCTCCTAAAAAGTTGTATCAATTTGATAAGCCTGAAATAGATTGCACAAAACAGAGAAATGAGTGCTTTCACAAATCAGAATACACAGGGGAATATGTTGGGTCAGAAGATTGTCTTTTTTTAAACGTTTATGTTCCTGAAATCGAAAATGAAAATCCAGAACCAAAGGCTGTTATGGTTTGGTTACACGGGTGAGTTGCTTTGACTTTTGCTTGACTTTTAAAAATAATTTATCTGAATTTTAAATTTTAGTGGTGGCTTTTCATTTGGCAGTTCGACAATTGATTTATATTCACCAGAATATCTGTTAATGGAAGATGTTATTGTGGTCACCGTAAATTATCGGTTGCATGGACTTGGTTTTTTGGCTCTTTCAAGCATGGGAATTAATGGAAATGCAGGATTGAAAGATCAACAAATGGCTTTAGAGTGGATTTACGAAAACATTTCAAGTTTTAATGGTGACAATAAAAGAATTTGTCTTTTTGGAGAATCTGCAGGTGGTGTAAGCGCCCATTTTCAAGTTCTTTCATCAAAGTCACGCAAATTTATTAATAGTGCAATTTGTCAAAGTGGAGTAGCAACATGCGATTGGGCAATTCTAAGAAATGCTGAAAAGCAAACTAAAATATTAGCAAAGCTTCTTGGTTGTAAAAGTGAAAAAGATGAAGATGTTTACGAAACTTTAATGAATTCTAGTGCTGAAAAAATATTAAATTGTATATTAAAAACAAGCTTCAAAGACGAATTAGGACGGCATTTGAATTTTGTCTTTAAACCATGTATTGAAAAAGAGTCAGATGATGCATTTATCAGTAAATCACCAGTTGAATTGATGAAGACAGAAGAAATCAACATTCCCGTAATATATGGTACAAATGATAGTGATGGTATGATTCTTACTGCAGTATTGAGGAAAAAACTTCAAGATTATAATACAGAATTAATAAAGTTGATTCCCGAGTCCATTGATGTTAAGTTGAACGATCCAAATACTTTGGCGTTGGAAAAAAAGATAAAAAATTTCTATTTTGGCGAAAGAGACATTTCAACTGAAGAAATTCCCAACTTTATTAATATTATGACTGATATTTATTTCTTAACTGGACAAACAATAACAAATGAGCTTCATGCAAAATATCAGCATAAAAGTAAGCAATATCTTTATGAATTTCGTTTCGATGGAGAATTGAATTTGTTTAAGAAATTATTGATGATGGATCAGTATAAAGGTGCTTGTCATGCAGATGAAATTCCTTATTTGTTTGGACAACGATTTTTCAGTATTGATTTGCAGGAAAATTCTTCAGCACTTCTTATGAGATCAATATTATGTAAATTGTGGACAAATTTTGCTAAATATAACAATCCAACACCAAAGAACAAAAATCCTTTACCATTCGAGTGGAAACCAGCAAGCAATGTTAATATAAATGATGCAAATATTGATTTAGATTATTTGATAATCGATGAGAAATTTCGAATGGAAAAAAATGTGAATATTAAACGTTTAAACTTTTGGAGAGAGATTTATAAAAAATTCAATTCTGACTTTATTAAGCCAAAACTCTAAAAAAAACATTGTTATTTCTTACATACAATAAAATTTATTTTTTTTCAAAGATGCTTGTTAATGCATGAAAAAATTGCATTTTGATTTTCAATCATCCATAAATTGTATTTTTTGCGAATGCTCTCTACTTGTGATGTTGATAAGTCGACATTTTTGAAAACGACAGATGTTGCCATGCGGAGTGATACTTGATTTTTTGTAAAATATTTTTTGTAGCACTTTTTGACTTTATTAGATGGTAAGCCAAAATAATGTGGGTCAATTACTGCAGGAATAGGAAAGTCACGAAAGTCATCAATTGAACAGTTTTTCGCGTTAATTTTTGATAAATCAATATTGAAGTCAGTGGCATTGAGAATGTTTGCATTAAAATAAGTTTTCTGAATGCAAGAAATATTTTCATTGCTCACAATACTTTCTGATCCTCTTATCAAGTCAAACTCTTTGCCATAAATATCCACATCACACAAACGATCAAGAATCATGATCAACTTGTTTGTCGTCACAGCTGATTTGCGTTTGAAGTTGTTTATTCTCCCAAAAAGATTAAAAACAACAGCTTTCAGATAGAGCTTCATTATCCCGAATTTTTCAAAACTTTCCTCAATGCATGTTTTGTGATCCATTAAATTTTCATTATCAATGCGTCTGCTTAAGTCACTATTAAAATCACTAACTAACTTTATCACAAATTGATCACACAGCTCGGTACTGTTAGTATATGGCGCTGATTGAAATGAAGCATCGAGAATCCCATTCTTTTTCAAGTAAGCAGCCAAACAGTCTTTATTACTATTCTCAGTCTCGTTACAAAAACAATAATCACTTATAAGAATTAGAATAAGGAAAAAAAATTCCACTAATTTCCTCATTTTTTACAGTTCTTTCTTCCTTGAGTCAACGAAGATTACTAAAAAAATTTGCAAAAATATTTTTTTAATTCGTAAACGAGATGATAAGTGTCGCGAGAAAGTAAAAAAGGTCATATTTTTGGTCCATATTGCTGATAATTTTGTCTTTGTGTGAAATAAGGTGATGACAAATTTATTTTAAAAATCTATTTTTAGTTTTTAGAATATTAGAATATTAGAAGCGAAAAGAATTGAAGGAAGAAGATGAAATTTTTACAATTTTTACAATTGAAAATCCAAAAGAAGTCTTAATAATTTTATTTACTAGAAAATGGCGAAAAATTAAAATTTAACAAAATAAATCTCATAAATTATTTTTCTCTTTATAAAGGATTTGTTTCATTTTTAAAATTGTCTCAATTTTGGTTTTTTTTTCTAAATAATTGAATCGTCAATTTTTGCAACATTCGGTGCATTTGTTGATTCTGTAACAATTTCACCCTTTATATCTGAAGCAGTAGTAACTTTTTCAATATCCAACGAACATTCCTCAACACTTTTTTCAATGAGTTCAGCAATTTCTTTATTGATTTGTGATCTCAGTTCATTTTTTCTAGCAACAGGAAGATCTAAGCCCAACAATGCGTTTGTCTTAAAGCGTAATTTCTCATATCCTAGTTCTTCGAATTTTTTCATGCTGCATTCATCAGATTTTTCCTTATCATCTTTGCCTTTGTGTAGGCTCTTATGCTTCTTTTTAAATTCTTTTAAAATTTTTTGCTTTGCCTTCTCAATTATAGGTTGGCAATCTAATTGGTCAACATTATCACCAGCAAGAATTTTGTAGGCATTCTCAGAACCTTCAGGTACCTCAATTAATTTTTCTTTCATCACGAATTCAGTTTGGCAATATAAATCCTGATACATAGAAACTTCTTTTCCATTCTCTTTTTTCCCATGGCTTTCTTTTCCATCCTCTTTTTTTTCACCGCTTTCTTTTCCATCCTCTTTTTTTTCACCGCTTTCTTTTCCATCTACTTCTGTGGATTCACTTGATTCAGAACTGGCATAAATGGAAGCAACTAAGAGAGTTGAGATTAAAAAAATTATTATTGTGTACTTTTCCATTTCGAATATTAATTAAAACTGACTTGAAGTTATTAAATCGCACTTCAATTTAAATAAATTTGAAACAGAACAGTAAAAATTGTTGTTGTTGACAAAAAACATAATCGTGTGATAACATTATTATTTTTCATAGAATTGTTTTTATTAAGAAGAAACATCGAGTAAAAAAAAATAGTAAAAAAAGTCGCTGCGAACAGGATTCGAACCTGTGCGGGTAAAACCCAATTGATTTCGAGTCAATCTCCTTAACCACTCGGACATCGCAGCATTTAACAAACTAAAACATTTCAAAGTGTATTGTTTCCACTCTGAATGCCAGATATTAATGTTTGGCAAAATACACTATATAAGATAAAATCAATGTTTCATTCAACATTCAACATTTTATGAATGTTTTAAATGATTGTTTGAACTTTTGTAATGCTTGATTGACATTTTTTGAGGGTAAATTTAATGGAATGAAAATTCGAATGAATTGAATCACCAGATAGAACTGTAATGTGATGAAATCAAGATAATGTTGAAATTAGATGTTAATAAATAATGACAATCATCAAAATAACAAAAACTTGTTCTTTTTTTCACCAGCACATAGCTCAATTTAATTTAGATAATTTTGTCACATTTCACGTACAAAAACGCTGATAATGACAGTGATTATTGTGGTTAATGAACAAGAGTGAAGATCTTTCTCTGCTAATTTAACAACTCTTAGTTATTTCTGATTTTGACGTTGAAATAATCGGTCGACTTTCAATACTTGTGCCTATGATGAAAATTCAATATTTAATTTTTGTACTGCTTGCATTTATTGGAATATTTCAGGTGAGTGTTTTTCTTCTATTTTTTATTGTTTGCATTTAATATTACGATTTTCGCAGCCGAGTGTTTCTATGCCAAGTCATGTAATTTCAAGTAAGTAAAAAAATATTTCACATTTTACGACTCTATTAAATTGAATTCCCATAACAAAGAACGACAAATACCTAATGCACCACCAACGGATCAAAAAAATGCGGTAAACACATACGTTTCGAATACACTTCAAGTTGGAAGTCCCGCTGATGGTTTACTTGCACGCGGACCTTTACAAGCACCACCACAATCAACATCACCTCAAGGAACTTCACAATAACAATGGAAAATGATTTTGTCTGAAATAAAATCTAATCTTCATGCAATAAAACTCTATTCACAAAAAAGAATTCCTTACAAATATGTTTTTTCTTTTATTTCACCAAACATATGATTGCTTACAAGCTTATATTTGCTGTTTCTTATCCTTACTCTTTATTTGAGTATGCTTTGTGTTGTTTATTGAGTAAACTGTTTTTTATGCTTTCTTTAAAATTTTTCCAAAAACTCAAGACAATCTTGTAAAAATCAATAACATTATTCGTCAATAACGTGTTAAGAGCGCATTTTCATGTTGCAGATCAGTGCTTTTTTTTGCAAAACTTAAACTAATATAAACTTAACGAAAATGAGCTCAAAATAATTTCAAAATTTTCCTTGTCAAAAATTTTGTTACAAGCATGCACTACATAGCAATTGTATTTGTGAAAACTTTCTGAAAAGATTTACAGTAAAAAGATTTTGTGGTGAAAAATTTTGGTCAAAAGGTTTTCTGGTGAGAACAGTTTAATGGTGAAAAATTTTATGGTGAGAAAAATTTAGTGGTGAAATAATTTTGGTGAAGCTTTTGTGGTGAAAAGAATTTTGTGGTGGAAAAACTTTGGTGAAAATTTTTTAAGGTGAAAACAATTTAGTGGTGAAAAAGTTATGGTGAAAAGTTTTTGTGGCAAGAATAATTTCGTAGAAAAATTTTTTTTCCAAATTTTAACAAATTTTTTGGAATAACTCGTGAACGGAATGGGGTTTCGAGAAAAACCTCCGTTACACAGGTCTCATGGTTCGCAACAATATATTAGTGCAAAAGTTTTGACATAAAACTGTTCTGGTAGTTCTAAAACTAGTTAGGGAAAGAGACGGATGGACAGACAAAGTGCGGAATTAGCCTCTTTTATCTTTGAGGAAAATGCGCTAGAAATTTGTAGCAAGGATAAAAATGTAATAAAATAATTTTTATTGAAGTATGATAAACAAAACAGCATTGACCCAAAATAAAATTTTAAAAATGTTCTTGACCGTATCAAATGCAAATTTAACAAACATATTCACCTTGATAGGAGAAAAATGTCATTTATTTATGATTTGACGAACAAATCAACATTGTCTACTATGTGATTTAGAGTGGAATAAATAAATTGGGAATTTCCTAGTGTAAATTTATTGAAATTATCATTCAAAGTGCAGAACTGTATTATTATTTTTGTCATTTATTTTTAGTATTATTCGAGTTGACAAACGAAATTGAAGTCATAAAGAATTAAATCATGTTATTTTATTCACATTTCATGATCATCATTTCTTTTTTCAATATTGAGGTTAGTGTAGGATGTTGATATAAATATTATTTTCTTCTTAATTAGACTGTGAGAAAAATTTCAGGTGCTTGGATTCGGTGATTTTGGTGTGAGGCCTAATTTAGTAAACGGTGTTGGACTTCCTTATAATTTTCCTTTTATTCCAAATGTTCTACCAACTGCTGCTGTACCACCAACATTTGCTCCAACAATTTTACCTCCACAAATTGATCCACGCATAAATCGATTGGTCCAAGCAATGATAAACACAAGAGATTTACAGTTACAATTTTCATCACTCGATAATCAAATAGGGAAGAAGAAATAAATTTATTGTCATTCGCCTACGTGTTGATATTGTTGTTGACAACATCATGCAAATGTCAAATGTAAAAATAAAAAATTTTTGTTCAATATTTAGTGTTATAAATAGCTTCAAGAAGTATTAAATCACGTTCCAATAACTTCGATCGACTAGAAATGGAAATGATGTAATAAATAATGAAATTGTATTATAATTAAGTCAAATGCCCCTAAGAACGTGGAATTACTTTAATTAAAACTTTTGTCTTGAACTTTTCTAAAAATATTATATTGATGCTCATAATTAATTAATTAAAACTTTCCTTCTCCTATTTCTACGATACTTTCTCACAATTACCTAATCTTCTTCATCTTCTTCAAATAAACTTCATCTATTTGGATAGGCCATTATTTCCATCACGACGTAAGATAAAATAAACAAAGAAATTGAATCTTTTTGGTGAAAATTATATTCAACTTTAGGGTTGGGCAAAATCATGTGCGCACATATGATAGGAATAGGAACAATAGGAACTTTTTGAGAAAATGTTAATGAAAAGAAATTATTATTGGTTCTTATTAATTTGGTAATTTTAATGTTTATCTAAGTAATATACAACTAAACTGAAGTCTAAATATTGAAAATACAACAGATTTGAAAGCCTTTTACTGACTTTGAAAGAGTTTAAATTGGTGAAACTTAAATCTTTGTTTTGTTTTTGTTTACAAAATTGGCCATTTTGGAAAATTGTTAATTTCGTTCATATCTAGCACAAATTATGTTAGAATCTATAGTGTTTCTCAATATTTATAACATGAATATGATGATCGTTGAGAAATTTGATTGAATAAGCTTGTTTTAAGTCACACTTGCT